>JAYKKT010000087.1:7770000-8005000 GCA_036023115.1 Brasenia schreberi
ATTAATTCTTCGCTGGAGTTTATGGTTTACAGGTCACCATCGATCCACAAATAATAAATATCCTCTGGTTGAATATTTATCACTTTGCAATTGTTGGTCACACTAATGAACTTTTAGTTGTCAGTGACCCCTCCCTCCCTCTCTCTCTCTCTCTCTCTCTCTCTCTCTCTCTCAGACACACAGGTCGATTTGTTCAAATTCGGCTTACACCTTGCTTTAGCTCGAGCACCACATACTAAAAATATATAATATAAACATCACTATGTGCTAAAATTTCGGCCTATTCTATTGATTTGATATATCTCGTTTCTTGAATAAGAAGCATTTTATTTCTCTCTTGAATTAAATTATTAACATTGGTTTTTGGGGGGTGACTGAAAGTATGCATACGAGGGTTTTCCTGTTATCTAAGGCAATCAATGGCCAACTAAATGACAGTACTTAACTTATTGCTCTACTTTTAAAATTGTGTTAATAGGATCAAATTTCAGTAATGCAGTAACCCTCATCTATCTTTTAAGTAGTACAGATGTTGCATGCATGTGTGTGTGTGTGAATACTAATATGCACTGGTTCCCTTAGTTACCAAATAGTTTTGATAAAGGACCGGCATCCATTGTTTCGATGGGCACGGATCGTTTAAGTAGGTAGCTAAATAAATTAGCGCGCGCGCGCACACCCTTCACTGTCAACCATCGTCATTCTGAATCATCCACTTGCACCTCTTATACAGAGTTACCCTGGCGTTTAGTGTTGATGGAAAGTGATGCCTTGGCGTACTGTGTTCCCTTCATGCCTAAACTAGTGTTGAGATGATTCTGTCCGTCATAAGATGACATCTATCCTACGTCAAATCGCAGCCGTCGAATTAAATGGATGTGTGGTTAAGGTTCTGGCAAATCCCAGCCATCCATGTGAACGCATCTCAAAGGTTGCAGTTTGATGTAGATGATGATTTTCATCCTATGTCCGATGACCCCTTCTCCGCCAAGCTGCGGGTTGTAGTGATTCACTTTTTCTACACTGCTGTTTTTCCTTTCTGGGTATTATTCCAAATCAGCCCCTAGTTTTTCAGACATGTCCAAATCGGTTCTGATTTTTCGTCTAATTACAAGATCGTTCCCATTTTGTGGAACCTGTGCCATTTAGTGATCTGCTGATTGTTGTATAAAAGTTGATTTATACCTCCACATGGAAATCCGTCTAACTGAGTATATTTCAATTTCACACGAACTTTCAGCAAACAACAAGGGACATAATTTTTGCGATAGATCTAAAGTGAGGGTTAAATTAGAAAATGATTAGAAAGGAAGGATGATTGTAGAAAAACTCCTCTTTACTTTGCAAAATCAAACAGGGTCACGTATGGTTTGGTTTGCCCTAAAACTAGAACCGAATTATATTAGTCCGTGTCTCTTTCACAATTCTAATTTGAATTTGAATTGATTTCTTCCCTGAAAGCATAAATAGATTTTGATTGATAATTCTTTTGGAAAAATTGAGTGAAAATCAAATATGTTGTTCAGTTTGCCTCTTGGGAGGCTTGAATCCAATTCTAATTCGAAACCAATTCTTGAACCTGTTGATGCCGAAAAATATGCTATCCGAATTACATCAACACTCTTGGCGACAACAGAACTTAGGTGCGAACCAGTCATGTCCTAGATTCACTCTGATCATTCATTCAGGAATCTGCAAGTGACATAATTTTTTGTTTCTATTTGTAAATTTGTTATTTTGAAAATGCTAATAAAATACAATACTTTTATCCAAAGCACATCGATGTATTAGTTGAATTTTTTGAATTTCATTCCGTGATTAAGTTTAAAAAAACCACTTAGTGGAACAATTATTTTCAAAATTTTCTCTCCGTCGTGTCTAGATCGTGTTGTACTCATGATACCTTTCATCTAAAAGTTGTTCTAGTTTTGATTATGATCACATCCTTTTCATTTTAACTTGTTTTGCAAAGATTGTGAATACATTTTGCCCTTTTATTAAGTTTAAGAGCCTTTTCTCTACTGTGTAATTTTTTTCTTTAAGGTGCCTAAAAGTGTAATTTTCTTATTGTGCTTGAAAATTATGGTGTTAAAAAACATTTAAATTGTTTGCGTTGTTAAGAGTGATTGGATTCTGCTGACGTTGTTCATTTATATTTTACTATTGTTTTTCAAGAATACGAGTATGATAATAAATTATTTACTACTTAAGAAATCTTAAGTTATACTCGTGCTCGTGCCACTAAAAAAAATTTAGGTGTACGAGTGGGCATGGTAGAGATGGGGAGAGGAACAAAACGGTAGCATTTTTGTAATTAACTGACATGTTCATGGGCAGGTGGGAAACTTCATGCACTACATCAGCCGATTCATCGCCGGGTTCGCCGTGGGCTTCTTACATGTGTGGCAGCTCAGCTTGGTGACCCTCTCCATCGTGCCGTTGATCGCCATAGCGGGTGGCTTGTACGCGTACATCGCAATAGGCCTGGTCGCACGTGTGAGGAAATCGTACGTCAAAGCCGGAGAAATCGCCGAGGAGGTTAACCCCGTTCTCCTATCTACTGAATTTCACTCTACGGTGTGGAAGACGTAAATGCCCTTCCAGCAACTGCACAGGATACCCGTCGGCGACTTTTACAAACGAAATGGATACGACCTGAAAAATATTTTCATGTCCACACCACACGAAATATCACGGAACAAAAGATGGTATCGTGTTTGAGTTAAGACCTTTTCATTAATCGGGGTTGCATGCCTGGCTATGGAACTTGAGACATTCAACTAGAAGGTACTTCCGAGTCAACACCTACACGGGGAAGCTATAGGTTCCTGTGTTGGTTAACCCGTTGTTTTATGAACACGAAACACGAAGTTCCTAGAATTCCCCGCACGACTGTGGTGGAAAAACATACCAACTTATGAGAAGGTGGAGACTTTTTTTTTTGCAACCAGTGACATGAATTCTTTGTTTCGATAAGTTTAATAATATGAGCAATTAACTCAATATAAGCTAGATCATTCTTTATTATTTTTTTAATACTTTCATGGTCTTCTTCTTTCTCTCAATATTTTTACAATCTATTTTATCTTACCTTTTTATTGGAGCTTCTTCTTTACATATCCAAATCATTTTAAATGATTTTCTCTGATTTTATATTTATTGATATTATTCTCAATTTGTTTGGTTTTGTATTTATTTATTTACATTATTGGAGCTTCCTACCTTTTCACCGTTCTTATTCCTCTTTACATACTCAGGTGAACATTTTCACTTTTGCCATGGATATCTTTTTTATATTTGTTTTGTATTTATTGATGATTAACAACTCAACGATCACTCGTAACATAACCATAAATCATAATTCATGAATAATGAGAGTATTATACAATTGAAAAGACGACGTGTGCTTTGAAAGATGATCATCATTATTGCACTATTACTAAGCTCAGTTCTGTGTTATGCAATTGTACTTAAGGTGATCGGAAACATAAGGACGGTGCACGCGTTTGTTGGCGAAGATAAAGCTGTTCGGAGCTATAGAAATGCACTAGAGGGAACTTACAAGTATGGGAAGAAGGGAGGGTTGGCCAAAGGGCTTGGGTTTGGAACCATGCACTGTGTTTTGTTCCTCTCATGGGCGCTTCTCGTCTGGTACACCAGCATTGTTGTTCATAAGCAGATTGCAAATGGCGGAGACGCGTTCACAACCATGCTCAATGTTGTTATCAGTGGCCTGTAAGAACTCCTTGGTATCTTCATGATTGCAATCTGTGTGTGTGTGCATGCTCATCCAGTGCATGTGTGCATGTTTTTATACGTGTTCAATGTTGGTAGGCATATATGCACCAATTAAGCTTCATTGAATCATTGGTTTTCCTTGAATGGTGGATTAGATGTGTGATACATGTCTTAATGCAGATCTCTTGGACAAGCAGCTCCTGACATAGCTGCCTTTATAAGGGCAAGAGCAGCTGCGTATCCTATCTTCGAAATGATAGAGAGAAACAGTGCTAACAAAACTACAGAGAAAACTGGGAAGATGCTAGAGAAAGTTGTAGGTAACATACAACTGCAAAACGTAAGCTTCAATTATCCCTCTCGCCCGGACGTCGTCATCTTCAACAAGCTCAGTTTCGACATACCTGCTGGAAAGATCGTTGCCCTCGTCGGTGGGAGCGGGTCTGGCAAGAGCACAATCATTTCTCTAATTGAACGGTTCTACGAGCCGATATCCGGAGGGATCTTGCTCGACGGCCATGACATCAAACAGTTGGACCTGAAGTGGCTTAGGAAGCAAATTGGCTTGGTGAACCAGGAACCAGCTCTGTTTGCAACCAGCATCAGGGAGAATATTTTGTATGGGAAGGAAGACGCAACCTTTGAAGAAATGACAAGAGCTGCCCAACTTTCAGAGGCCATCTCCTTCATCAACAACCTGCCAGATCGCTATGAAACACAGGTAACTGCAATGTTTTTCTCCTGCTAACTATAAAGCATCATCAACAAGCACCATTATTGGAAGAGGTAAGGTGGCCGTCTCACTCGAAATCCAGAAGATCAGAAAAATGCATAACAGGCCATCTAATTTTTTTAAAAATTTATATGAACTGGCTCACCTATATTTTACCAACCGAACTTCTTCGCCTCACCCACATATTTTTCTTTGTCCGCCACCTATTACTGTTATCAACTTTGTAGAATTAAATGTCACTAGCATCAATATAGGTGCTGAATTACTCTTTCAGTCTATATAATTGTGAATAATTTTGGTTCTATCATAGGTATGAGAGGAAACCAAAACCTAGCATTTAGAACCATCTCTATGCAACTCTAAGCGATCCTAAACACAGATGAACTTAGATAATCTTGTATCAATTTCGAGTTGTTATAACAGTCCATGCGCACTCGAGTGAGTGTGCACAAATGGAATCAGGTCTCAATTAATTGAGAGTGGTTTTGGTTCTACAACAGGTCGGGGAGAGGGGAATCCAATTGTCAGGTGGTCAAAAACAGAGGATCGCGATTGCCCGCGCGATTTTGAAGAACCCTTCCATTCTTTTGCTGGATGAAGCAACCAGTGCACTCGATGCGGAGTCGGAGAAAAGTGTGCAAGAAGCACTAGACAGAGCTATGGTTGGAAGAACAACTGTGGTGGTTGCTCATAGATTGTCGACAATAAGGAACGCAGATGTGATTGCAGTGGTGCAAGAGGGAAAGATTATCGAGTCAGGGAATCACGAACAGCTGATGTCGGATCCAGGGAGTGCTTATTCGACCCTGGTCAGCCTTCAGGATGCCTCAGGTCGAGAACTCGTTGAGAGCCAAAGTATTAGCAGACACAGGTTTGTGACTTGGCTTGCTCGATTTGTTAAAATTTTCTTTGAACTCTACTGAAGGATGCTTTTACATGTCACTCTGATTTTGTTTCTAGCCATTGCTGCGTGGAAACAAATCTGATCCTACCACTGGACTTTGTTTCCATGGTAATGGAAAATGGTAGCTGTGAAAGAGGTCCTAGGCTTTCAAATGGACATTCAAAGAAGTGGAACTTGGGTTGTTAAGGCCTATATCGATTCTTAGTCGACATTGTGCTCTATCTTGTATCATGTTAACATTATAAATTAGGTACAAAGGCATGCAAAAATTATCACTTATCGATCATTTCTTCCTTCCTGTTCAGTGCAAAGTTTACTCGGGAACTCTCGCATCAAACCGGGAGCTTCCGGGGCAGTTTCCGGTCTGACATGGACTCAATGAGCCACAACGGTCCGGAGACCACGGACCCAGTGAAGCTGAAGCCGGTGTCATTGAAGCGCTTGTTCTCAATGGCTGCACCTGACTGGGTCTTCGCAATCTGGGGTGTTATGGGTGCCATAATTTCTGGAGCACAGTTCCCTCTGTTTGCACTTGGAGTGTCACAGGCATTGGTGGTGTACTACTTCGACTGGGAGACATGCAAAGCAGAGGTCAGGAAGATATCGTTGCTCTTCTGTGGTGCTGCGGTTATCACCATTATAGCTCACACGATTGAACATCTGTCTTTTGGAATCATTGGGGAACGCTTAACTCTTCGAGTGAGAGAAAAGATGTTTGGAGGTAAGTCGAAAATATATTCAAAGCTCCGTTGATTGGGTGTGGAAGGTGGCCTTATATAGTTTTGGAACGCAATGGTCACCCATAATATAAAATATTGGGTCCTCTAACAATAAATAGAGTCAGCACATTATTTTAGAATGATTGAATACTGAACATTGAGTATAAAACGATAAAGAGCTGCATTCATCCTTTGGGAGTCGCCATCTTGCTGAGCCACAACGAGAGACCCCTGATTTCCTGCGTGATAATATCCTTCTTTTTATCGTCTCCAGGACTAAAAATTGGTTGCTCTTACAAGAGGCGTTTTCCAATTTTCTTAATTTTCAAGTTCTTTCTTCATTAACTCTCATCACTGAAAATTTTGTTTTTAATGGCTTTATTATTTGATTAGTTGTTTAAAAAAGTGGGCTTTTAAACTGATCACTGCGGGTGCATCCAATAAATCAAACAAGGGAATGCCACGAGGGGCCACAGATTGTGGGTGGCCAAATGCTGCCACCCCTTGGTGTGGCTCAGCATTTCTTCTCTTTAATCTTACTTACCTATAAGCCTATAAAACAGACTTCCTCTAAATTTGGTGTATCTAGAATCAAGAGTACTACCAGATAGTTACTAGTCTTCTTATTTGAATCTAGACTGCTGTAATAAGGTCATGACTTTTGAATCTAAACTATGAGCTCATGTTCTTCAAGATATGATCAGACTAAACAGTATAAAATTGCCTTAACGATATTTTTGAAAACAAATATGGTTCTTTTTAAGAAGAAAATACAAGTGAGGTAAGTGTGTTGTTCATGGTTCATTCACGTCTGAGAGCTCGATGATCATGTCTATCGTTGCAGCAATTCTTCGGAATGAGATTGGTTGGTTCGACGATACCGGCAACACGAGCTCGATGTTAGCTTCCAGGCTCGAGATGGATGCGACTCTCCTGAGGACCATCGTGGTGGACAGGTCCAGCATTTTGTTGCAGAACGTCTCCTTGGTCTTCACTTCCTTCATCATCGCCTTCATGCTCAACTGGCGGATCACCCTCGTCGTCATCGCCACTTACCCTTTAATTGTCAGCGGCCATATCAGTGAGGTACATAAATCATCTCGTAACACTCTATTCGTAGTGCTCAATGTTTCGTATAGTATCAGGAATAATATTACGATATAACCAAATTAAACATATCCTGTTCAATATTATGGTGATAACATGATTTTTTTAGAAAACTATTTGTCCATTTTCACTCAAATTCTATATTTTTATATACACTTGATCTTAGCCAGAAGGCCGAGAAAGGTATTTCTATCTTTTATATATTAGTCTTCTAAACAATAACACTTGCTTCACTAGATTGTCGTTCGTGCATCCTCTCATGAGAATGGGTCTTACTTGGTGTAACAGAAAATGTTCATGAAAGGGTTCGGAGGGAACCTTCTGAACAAGGCATACCTGCAAGCAAACATGATAGCCGGCGAAGCAGTAGGAAACATCCGCACAGTGGCGGCATTCTGCGCAGAAAGCAAGGTGGTGGATCTTTACACCGACCAGCTGGCCGAACCGGCGCGGCTATCCTTCCGGCGGGGTCAGATTGCCGGACTCTTGTATGGAGTGTCCCAGTTCTTCATTTTTAGCTCGTATGCTTTGGCCTTATGGTACGGATCTCGGCTTATGCACGATGGCCTGGCTTCCTTCAAGTCGGTGATGAAGTCGTTCATGGTGTTGATTGTGACGGCATTGGCCATGGGAGAGATGCTGGCCATGGTGCCCGACCTCATAAAAGGAAACCAGATGGCTGCATCGGTCTTCGAGATCCTCGATCGGAAACCGGGTTTGCGCGGCGCCGAGGAGGGTGGTGGTGAGGAGGTGAAGCGGGTACAGGGGGTAATTGAGATGAGGGCGGTGGGCTTCAACTACCCTTCTCGCCCTGACGTTATCATCTTCCAGGACTTCAACCTCAAGGTGCATGCGGGCCGGAGCATGGCGATCGTCGGCACCAGCGGCTCCGGCAAGAGCACCGTCCTGTCACTTATCCTACGATTCTATGACCCCACTTCCGGCCACGTCCTCATCGACGGTAACTACACCCAGCACTACTACTCTTTTACTTTCTCGTTCTATTCACATCCAATAGCACAGAAAATTCGTGATATTGCATATGGTGATAAAAAAAAAACTAGAATGGATGTGAACTCCTCGCGGCAACTTGTGTCGGTATACATGTTTCGAGGATGTCAAACCTAACGGAGATGGCTTCTCTCTCTTTCTTTATATATATAAACCAGATTCTAACCATGTCTCATGCTTTTCGTAATTTCATAATTTAAGAAAAGCAAAAAACAATTTTTAAAATGTATTAATCCAACATGAGTGGTAATAATTATGTGTGTGAGAGATTGTGTGCGTACGTTAGTCTGTGAATATCACCGAGAATTTGCCATTGTTTATGCAATGAAGCCCTACCCTTTCCTTAAGGTGCCACGATGACCTATCTCGATCTATATCACAAAAAGTGTTAATATTGAATATGATCCTGGACCTACGTGGCAGTAATCGGACGGAATATGACTCGGTCATGTTTTTGATAGTGTAGTGCCTTTGTTTTACATTGCAGGGAAGGACATACGGAAGCTGAAGCTAAAATCGCTGAGAAGCCACATCGGGTTGGTCCAACAGGAGCCCGCTCTCTTCGCCACCTCCATCTATGAAAACATCCTCTATGGCAGCGACGGGGCTACTGAAGCCGAAGTCATCGAGGCGGCTCGGCTCGCCAATGCCGATGGCTTCATCAGTGCCCTTCCTGAGAGCTACGCCACAAAGGTTGGTGAGCGGGGCGTCCAACTCTCCGGCGGGCAGAAACAGCGCGTGGCAATTGCCAGGGCAGTGCTCAAGAACCCAGCCATACTGCTGCTAGATGAGGCTACAAGTGCACTCGATGCCGAGTCGGAACGGGTTGTGCAGCAAGCCTTGGATCGTCTCATGAAGAACCGGACCACAGTGATCGTGGCGCACCGGCTTTCGACAATCCAAAATGCAGACACGATCTCGGTCCTGCAGGATGGGAAGATGGTAGAGCAGGGTGAACATGGCAGCCTAATCAAGAACAAAGACGGACCTTACTACAAGTTGATCAATTTACAGCAGCAGCAACAACAACAAAAGAGTTAAGGTGAGGGCAGCCTTTTCTTTTATTAAATGTGAGGTATGGTTGATAGACTAAGGTGGTCATACGCTTATAATGCATCATATCCTCATGATTTTGTACAGCTTCGGGAGTTTAGGTGGAAAGATTTGATCATGTTGCCCCACCTTTAATTTCCCTGATTCTGTGGTGCTTAGTGATTGGTTTTAAGATGAGTAATAATGGGTTTCTTTTTCTTTTTTAATTACCGATTACCAAGTTATATGAATTATGAAATGAAATATTCAGTGTTGCAATATGTCCATATTTAATTAATGCTTTTCTCAACGAAGAAGTGTTCATGCTTTGAATGCTTTTCTCCATTAGCCTTACTGAAAATTAACTCTTATAATGTACGCCTCTCTCTCTCTCTCTGAGTAGAGCACACACACAAATTGGCTGGTGTATGAATGGTAATGGTGTCCTTTCGCTAAATAAGTTGATGACAGAACTGGCAGTTTAGAATACACAAAGCAAGCCTGATACAAATCAATGACAGTATCAGGCTATATAGCAAAAACATTACATGATCTGAGTAACGCATCTGACTTGATCTAAACGTTTGAGGGCCCCAAATCAGAATCCCATGTAAGATGCAATGCTCTTGAGTATTATGGACGGCTGAGGATTACTATGATCTCACGGTTCTTACTTGGTCACAGTGTCAAGGCTTAGTAGAATAAGAAGCGTTTATGCGTTTCCTGGTAAAACGAATCTGCTCGAAGCCAAGTTGCTGCAAGTGATAAAACAAATATTGTCTTGCTTCTTCATTTTTTGAGTTAAACGCTAATATGACATAATATTGATCACACTGGCAAGTAAGAATCTTATCAACGTATTGCTTCCATCTAGGGGTGTTCAGGGAACCGCTGTTCGGTTCTAAATGTCAAGCGGTTTGTTCCGATTTGGTTTTAACAGGAAAAAGGTTTTAGCAGTTTGTTCCGGGTTTAATGTTGGAAACAAACCAATATATATAAAAAATGGACCTTGTCCACCTCAAACATGTTGATTCATTTTGTTAGCATGAGTGTAATTTTAAAATTATAAGTGTTTTTAAAAAAGTACAAAGGATAATGTTATTACACTCATCCTAAAAAACAAAAGACACTTTACTCACACACTCTCTCTACATGTATATATATAAAGTTTATATACTTATATAGATATAAATCCTTTCAAGCTTATAAGTATATATATATATATATATATATGAGTTTTATAACCTTATATATAATCTGGACATATATATATATATATATATATATATATATATATATATATATATATATATATATATATATATATATATATATATATATATATATATATATATAATTTATATACTTTTATAGATAGAAACCTTAATATGATTCCAAGTCTATATATATGAGCTTATAATCTCGTATGCATATAAAATCTGGACCGTAGATTCAAATAATTTGATTGCATAGTATTTTGTATTTTGTCAACCCTTAATATAAGTTGAATCATGGTTTAGAACCGAAGAAACTGTCGGTTTCGCTCTGACTTGACACAGTTCGGTTCTGGGTTGGTTCAAGGTTGAGGCTAGATCCTAACCATGAGCACACCTAGTTCCATCATTTCATCCCAATTCGTAGTCAGGAAGCAGTCTTGATCGTGTGTTACCTGGCCTGTTGCCCCTTTCACCAGGTGATCGACCCAAAACACTGAACCACTTAGGTACGGGGAGGGCTGGTCATCATCGGATCCTGTATTGTGTCCGGATTTGCTCATTGAGGGAAGATTTTCCTTTCTCGCGAAAGAAAGGTTTTCTGCCTAAGCATTGGTGCAAGGGTGGCTCAACACAAGCTGAGGCCTAAAGCGGAAATTGTTACTGTATGTTACTTAAAAATTCAGGGCCTAAAATGATAAGTTAAGATTTTCGGGCCTACAATACAAAGTTCAAGGCCTAAGAAGTTTGCCTTATTACAATCGTATGTAAATATTTCTCTTCTCTCCAATGCACCAAAGCTTGGTTGATTCAAGTGGTTCAGCACTTGTTCTTCTTGATGAAAGGTCTCAATTTCAAGTCTCGTTAACGGAGAAACCCAGTGGCGAGAGCTTTAGCCCCATAGCTGGCTAACACCAAGCTCAGGTTGCTTAATCTTGGTCCTTGTGTGCTTCCGGCAATCAAACTCAAGCTTAGGCGTGAACCCCTTGGCTTGCGAAATTGACTTGGATAGGCAATTCAACCAGTTCTCACTTGGTTCTACCCTGGGATCCAACACTTGTTTAAAGCGATTTTTGATGCGGTCCATATCCAAATCCAAGCCAAAACCACCATCTGCTGTGATTTGACGATTATTAGAAACTGAATTATTCCCAAGAATCCCATGCATTTGAAAATGAGGAAAATGGAAAGAAATTCTGCAAATGACGTACATGAAGAACAGAAGATTCCCATATTTCTACAAACAAGCCTGAAAAAGTCATAGCTGGGTTGATCGAAACCCAACACTGGTCATGTCTGGTCTTCAAAACGGATCCAAACGGTAAATCAGGTGGGGTCCGGGTCAACCCGCTTCATTCTGGACCCAAAGTGACCCTACCCGTTTACCCGATTCGCCAACCCACTTTAACAATTTCAAAAGACATGTATTGTTGATGAACCGTGTCTATGTTAGATGTTATTAAATCGATCCATATCATTTCCCTCAAGTGGTCTCCAGAAACGAAGGTAAGAATCCGACGACCCTCGCGCGTAGGGCTAATGCCCCACATGTATTATTTGCTCATAAGAGAACAAAGCTAGATGGTAGGCAATTAAGTACCTTCACAATGCACATCTTGTCTCTTATCTCATCTACATAGCCTTTCAACCGTGGGGTGCCGAATTTCATACATAATGCGAAGTGTGGGTCCAAATCAAGGGAAGAGATTCAGTGCTTGTGTGGTGGTCTCTTTGTCTCCAATTGATGGCCAGTGACAGAAATCCATATTCTTCTATAATTAATTTCAAAGAGATAACCCTAGAGTCATTATATATATATATATATATATATAATGAAACATATCTAGGTTTTCGGGTTAATATACTTGGTTGGTGCATGATAATACTGATCTCGAATCGATTCTCTGTTTTGATATGTATAACTAAGGCCAGATAAATATTGAATCGTGCCTCATGTTGAGAAGCCTTTCTGTTTTGATTATATGTTGCACTTTTTATGTGAATATCCTTTTACGTTTAAGAGTGGTCTTTTCTTTTCTTTTCTTTTTTCCAATTCAAATGGATCATAAAATAAATATTCACCTACATATGATCGAGCAATAAAAGGTTCGGTAGGATGAATTGCCTCTGATCGTACAGGGTTCCAACTAGCCAAACACAGACTGTTTTGAAAATATTTTAATTAAGAAACGAGCTGCTGGTAGATCTGCGATTCGTTTGTTCGTGTTCGAGTCATGAACAAAAAAAGCTTGCAAGTAAAGCTATACAAGCTTAACATGCACAGTGCACCAAGCTGGTTTCACTAAGTACTTAAATGCATATGTACTTTATATAACCATGTTTAATTCTATATATTGAATGTCATGTGAAAAGTTATAAACTTTTTATTTTAAGAGGTGTTTGATTACGAGGCCTTGGAATATGAAACTCGAACTATAGTTTCAATAGTATTTAAAGAAACCGTATGATCTAGTTTTTTAATCCATTATGAAGTCATCGGTGGCAACTTTCGGGTGAGCTGCTAGAATTGGAGTTCCAATTTCTTAGTTTTGGCTTCGCAATCAAACACCCCTTGGAGGAGCAGCTCCTGTTTTGTTCATCGAAATGGCAAGCGTTCGATCTATGTTTGGTTTTGACGAGCGAGCCAAAAACAAGAACAAGATTTTGAGTTGATGAACAAACCATGAAAACTCGTGTTTGGTTCGACATTCAAGAAAAGAAACGACCCACTAATTGGACTCCTTAGCTTCGTATCATCTGAATCATATAAAGGCAGTCTACTGGCTTTCCATTGCTTTAAGAGAGAGAGAGACTTTTAAAGATGCTCAGATGCTTCACATCCATGTGGGGGCACTTGCACATTCTAGAAGTTTTTTTAAAAAAAATCTTTTTCTTTAAAATATATACAATTACGGAAATTCTTACACTAGTTGGTTCATGAATGTACAAATTGTTACAGTGTTGATTTTAAGTAAAGGGCTTTCTTCGCACTGTGCGTTCTTTATATACATGAGGTCAGAAGATGAAGAAGCACAAAAACGAAAGGCTGCGCCTAGACGAACTGGATCGCACCAGTGGCACACGGTTTGTCGTTTTCAGTGGTGCGCCTGCATTCCGTCTCTCTTTGCTGTGGGCCAGCTTCGAACAGTTCTCTCTCTCTCTATATATATATATAAAGAGAAAGGTGCTTGACTTTTATAAATGCTACACCATCCTTTTTAAACGAGATTGTTTGATTCCAGATATAAAAAAAGAGATAAGAAAAGAGAGGGAGCAGTTGTCTTTCGGTTAAATATTTTATCGTTCAATTGACATGATTAATAATAAATATTTTAATTAAAAATAAAAATATTATTGTACTGTTATACTTGCATATTTACCTTGGAAGAGTAAAAAGTTCAACAATAAATGAGTGTCAAAACCACACCCACGCTTTGGGTATCAAACTCATGACCTTCAAGTTGTCCATAGATCCCCTAGCTAGGTGAGCTTTTGCTCCAAGCAACAAAATGCATGTCATGTCAATGGTTTTTTTGTGTTCTTTTCTTTTTTAGTTACTAGATGAGGCCAAAGCCTAACACGCACACACACGCATGCACACACCAACATGTGACAGTCGAACTCCCCACCAGCAGCAACGGCACTAAAGCACGCTTTGAGTGTGTTTTGATTATCGAGTATCGAACTCGTGACCCCATTCAACTTGTAAGTCCAGATTGGTACACTTTCTCATTAGATAACACAGTACCAAAAAGTTATTAGACAGCTCACAATTATTCTATGTTTATATCTAGGTTGTTTTCTTAAGATAAAATCCATCAATTTTTTTTTTACTGAATATAAAAAAGTTTTAAGATTGGTTTGGTGGTCTCTACATTGAACTCCACCAACGTATGAAAACTCATGAACCTTTTACTTTTTGTACACGAAAAAATAAAAGCTGGATCCCCGCACCCCATTTATTTAGGCCCCTCATCTTTCATGGTGCCATTTGAGGCTGACCTTGGGATAGAAACACAATCCACCTGCATGGTTTCAACACGAATGCATAGCTTGAGTGGGCCGTCTCAGAATACGACACGATATTAGTGGATAACATGCAGACTGCATTACATATCCCTTTGAGTAAATTAGAAGAACAAGAAATATTATAAAACAAAAGAAATAAATAAAGAACTTCTCTTAATAATACTTCTTATATTATAAGAAACAACTTTTTTTTATAATATTTCGTATATTATAAGAAAGTGTTGTCATTCAAATTAGTGATGCAACTTCAATGGTACTTATAAGAACTCGTTCCCATAGCTAAAAGTGATGCAGCGCATGTTAGAAAACTCTCATCCTTGTTCTCAAAAGAAAAAATGAATAAATTTCAGGCGACGAACATGAGTTTCTACAGTCTAACTAAGCCTATGTCGGTACTGTAGATACTATGCATTTGGGTAAAGAAAACGATGAAACGAGAGACTGAAAGCACTCTTGTATTGAAGGAAAAGTCAGTACAAAGTTAAGTTAAAACTATTCCTACGAAAAGCAAGAAAACTAAGAACAAAGATTTGATAATGTGTTTTATTGAACCTTGCTTGATCAATTCAAGCACTATTTATAGGCTTCTCTCCAAGCATCAATAATTGAATCCATCGCATTTTTATTGTCTTTACACAGTAATATTAGGTGTGCATCTCTCATGATTTGCCAGCTCTCGCTATCGTTACCTTGTGCCTCGAGGCTTCTCTATATCATGAGCTTAAATTGACGTCTCCTTTCAAATCCACTTGTCACTTCCCCTCGAGCTTTATTTTCAACAAAAATAAATAACATAAAAGATAAAATATTGCGAGCAAAGAGCATAGTTTCTTATGTCCGTCCAATTGTGTGTAGATCATGGTGCACACCAGTATTCATATGCATTTTCTTGGTAAATATGTTTCTAAACCCTCTCTTTAAAATGAAAGTGGAAGTTTGGTTGAGCACAACTCTCTACATTCCCTAGCTTTCATTCCACATATTGATGGTTTTGAACTAAAAGAATAATTTTTTGGTGGAATATTCACACAAAGTAACAATTACTCTCATGGTTGGAGGCCTCTATTTCAACCTAAACAATCCCAAGTATATTGTCCCTCCTTTTTTAGCATCTTTGCTTTATTTTCAAGGCAAATTGGAATTTAAGTGAATATAATTATATTACTTTGAGAAGAAAATATATTATATGCCAATAATGTCACGAAACTGGCCTCCAAAAATAGGTTTCCTGTGCAAAATACAATTAGAAATTAAACCTATCCAAAACAATGCAAAATTTGTCCTCACCCATGCAGATCCAATTATACTTGCTCAATTATTGATGGGATGAGGTTGGACTCTTTTGCATGAATCTGGGTTTCATTAGGCCGGTAAGATAAAGTGGCTCGTGGGTTGCAAGAATCAATCATCTATATCTCTCTTCTAACTCATAAGTAGACATGGCCGGTTGCTGACGGTTCCAATTGAAACCAAACCGGCGATTGGACCCAGAACAAGTGAAACCAGAACCAGGGCTCATCCAGTCCGGTTCCGGTTCCAATTTTTCCAAACAATTTTTTCTTATAAAAGTAATTCTTTATAAATTATTTGTTACGAGCGATTTTTGAGGAGAGGGTGAGCAGCCATTGTCAGTACGAGCAGCTAGTGCTCATCGTAAAGATAATTGGCTAAACTAAGACTACTTAAACACGTTATTGAGTTCTTTAATATGAATATATTTACTATGATTCTTTAACGTTCAAAACACATTAAGTTTTTTTTTTCTTTTTAAAAAAAAACTTTTTGGGTTTGGCAAGTTGGGGTTAGGAAAAACCCCTACCAGAAGTGCACGATCGGTGACCTTGAACTTAAGGGGGTGTTTGATTGCGAGGCCGGAACTATCGTTCCACTTCCAGCGGCCCACCTTTAAGGGTGAGCAATTGATGAGCCTTGTAATTGGGTAAAAAGCACGGTGGTACAACCCTCCTTTTTAGTGCACAACAAAACCCACGTTTGATTACGACCTCCATAGTTCCAGGCCTCGTATTCAAACACCGCATAAAGGTTCCTTGGAGCCGGTCCTTAGGCAGGAGAATGACAGTCAAAACATGTTTCTCATCATTAGAAGAATAAAGCATGAAGCCATGGTTGGTTTCTTATAATCTTGTTAGTGCACTTGGACTAAGCTCCAAAAACTAAACTGTGTGCTTCATTTCAAAGCCATTAATGAATGATAGCTCTATGTCGATCTGGCTTTTCTGGATTCGGATCCAATGCATAATAATTTGGATTTGATGAGGGTGCAGGTCAGACCCGTTTCAGATCTAGGTAAGTCTGAATCCAGATCCAAATTAAAGATGCTTAGAACCAATCCTAGATATGAATCCTCTAGAGAGTGTTTGATTACGAGGCCTGGTCTACAGAATTGTGACTGAAGACCCGGTTCCAGACTCACTCCCAAGAGTGGGCTATTGGTACAACCCCAGTTTTTGCTGCATGCTTAGACCTGTGTTTAATTATGAGGCAAATTGAGCTTACAGTTCTAGTTGCGTAGGCTTAAACCTCTTAATTAAGCACCCTTATGATTCACAATTAAAACCTGGCAAGTCAACTTTATTTTATAATTCCCCCCAAATACTTGAAGAGAAAATGTAAATATATAAAAGATGCTAGGTTCTTGATCCACTAAGCCGCGTTGATCGCACGGGCTTGACCCAAACTTGATTCCTAAAACCAAACCAAAGCCAAGCCCAAGCCTTTTATCATTCTGGGTGAGTTCAGCTGAATAAGTTCTCATGTCATTCTGATCAATCTTGGTTCATGGTTGCATTTATACGAAAGAGTAAGGCTATGTCTTATGACTTCTTTCAACACGTTAAGGTCATGTAAAATCAAGGCTTTGAAGTCAGGTATACATGCCTCAGGTATCGAACTCACGACCTAAACTTGTGAGTCGAGCCCCCAAGCCAAGTGAGCTAAGGCTCCGGGTGCGATGCTTAGTTGCCATTTTCATCCAGCTTGTCCCATATTTGTCAATAACTTCAAAGAGCAAAACCATGTTTTGACTTCTTTCGACACTTTTTAGGCACTCATTTGGGTTACTCAGGATTTATTAGCTAGTATTTTAGAACTAGTATGATCTATGAAAATCTATATTGACCCACATCCGATCTCAGTTCTTATTAAAACCCATAAGATTCCAAAACAATAAAAAGTAGTTTGAAGGTACAATTATCTATTTTTGTTGGATTCAAGTTTTGTTTTTGTTTATTAATATAGACCCAATAAGATCCAGATCTGGTATTAACACATTGAAGGTGAAACCTGGCTTGGACCCATCTGGATCCAAACCAATCCGACCACATGACCATCCGTGTGCCCCATCTGAAGATGGTGGACTCATCGGTGTCAGGGTGTTGTGCCATAAAAAATTCCTCCAATTATTGGCGTGCCCAAGTTCATGATTTTCCACAAGGTGGGTATCATAAAGTTAATGATCTGAGTTGCATTTCTACAAAAAACCAAGCCGGGTATTCAGTGTTCGTTAGAATGTTAGATCATGCACCTCAACAAGGACAGTAAAAGAGTCCAGGGCCCTAAATATTAGGGTACCTTAGGTATAAGGCATATTCTCAAGACTTATTTATTTATTTATTTATGTTGCTAAGTTGTGCTCTTCCATTGGAGGGCACGAAACATCACTATCATGGAACTACGGTGGGACCCATTTAAATGCACTAGATTCATCAACCAGGGTTGCCAACAGGGTTAGACTTAACCATGATTAGTTACAGGCTTACAGCCAGCGGAGTAGAGGGAATTGAGTAAAGAGCAAGAGGAAAAAAAATATATTAAAGAAAACACACACGCAAAGAGGGAGAGAAAAGAGAATCAAATGCCCTGACTGGAAGGTTGCTTCAGACATCTTTCTCTCTCTCTCAAAAGTGTGCTTCCACACAAAAATCTGATATGGTTTAATAGGTTTTTCTTTCTCGGAACTTTTGATTTGTTCAAACTTTTGCCTAGCTCCATCCATCAAAATTTATGGGTATGACTTGATTTTCTTTCCAGTATTTGTCAAATTTAGATTAGCATTTTCTACTGTTCCTGGTCATTGGGTGGTATAGTCAGTGGCAGAGTTTGTGGGTGGCTATGATTCATGTTCATAATGGGTTATATTTGAATGTTTGTGTATGAAAACTACTATCAGTTGAAGCTTTCAGTTGTTTTCCTCCATTTCCTGCTTGGGTATTTGATTTATCACCCAAGAATCTGTTTTTTATAGGAAGCTAAGAGGCGTGAAAGGAAAGGTCGTGGTTGAGTTTCTGTAGACTGTGTGTGCCAATTTCTTGTGATTTTTGTGTTTGGAAATTTTTGGGGTTCGTTCGTCTCCCCTCACATTTGAGATATTTAAGTATCTTGTTCTTTAATTTTATGATTTGAGAGATTTCTACTAGTGACAAGATATTTGATTCATTGGCAAATTGATTTTGGAGTTTGTGGAACTCCGGTCTATATAGATTGGTTCAGTGAGTTAAGGTGATCTTTTGAAGATTTGAGAATTTTAAGTTTAGATTCAGCACAATGGTTTCGAAATCCTATTCAAATCTCCTGGACCTCGTGTCCGGGGATTCACCCACGTTTGGTAAGATAGGAAAGAGGCTTCCGAGAGTGATGACCGTAACTGGAATTATATCAGACTTAGACGATGAGAACAGCAACAGTGTGGTCTCCGATGGTCCCTCTTCTGTTACACAGGAAAGAATGATCATCGTTGGTAATCAGCTTCCACTTCGGGCACACCGGCGGCCTGAGGGTGGTGGCTGGAATTTCAGTTGGGATGAAGATTCATTGCTTTTGCAGCTAAAGGATGGGTTAGGTGAAGATGTTGAAGTAATCTTATGTTTCTGTGAACAAGATATTTGCGGATAAAGTGATGGAAGTGATTAGTCCTGATGATGATTTTGTCTGGGTACATGACTACCATTTGATGGTTCTTCCAACATTTTTGAGAAAGAGATTTAACAGGGTGAGGCTAGGATTCTTCCTCCATAGTCCATTCCCTTCCTCTGAGATATACCGAACCCTTCCGGTTAGGGATGAACTTCTTAGAGCTCTTCTCAATTCTGACCTTATTGGGTTTCATACTTTTGATTACGCCAGACATTTCCTCTCTTGTTGCAGTAGAATGCTTGGGCTTTCTTATCACTCAAGCGGGGCTACATCGGTCTTGAGTATTATGGAAGAACTGTAAGCATTAAGATTCTTCCTGTTGGTATTCATATAGGTCAGCTTCAATCTATAATGAATCTTTCTGAGACAGAAAGCAAGGTTGCAGAGTTACAAAACCGGTTCAGAGGTCAAACTGTGATGCTTGGGGTCGATGACATGGATATCTTTAAAGGAATCAGCTTAAAACTTTTGGCCATGGAACAGTTGCTTTTACAACATCCTGATAAGAGGGGCAAAGTTGTTCTGGTGCAAATTGCCAATCCGGCAAGAGGTCGGGGGAAAGATGTACAGGAGGTTCAGGCTGAAACATATAGCACAGTGAAACGGATCAATGATAGATTTGGAAGGTCTGGATACACACCTGTAGTCTTGATTGATACACCACTTCAAAGTTATGAGAGAATTGGTTATTATGTGATTGCTGAGTGTTGTCTTGTTACAGCTGTTAGGGATGGAATGAACCTTATACCATATGAATATATTGTATGTAGGCAAGGGAATGATAGGTTAGATAGGACATTGGAAATAAATCCGTCAGTACCAAAGAAGAGCATGCTGGTGGTTTCAGAGTTCATCGGCTGCTCACCATCTCTTAGTGGTGCTATTCGGGTAAATCCTTGGAATATTGATGCTGTTGCTGAAGCTATGAATTCCGCACTGATAGTCCCAGAGTCTGAAAAACAGATGAGGCATGAGAAGCATTATAGATATGTTAGCACACATGATGTTGCATATTGGGCACGTAGCTTCTTGCAGGATCTGGAAAGGGCATGTAGGGATCATCTGAGGAGGAGATGCTGGGGAATTGGCTTTGGTTTAGGCTTTCGGGTAATTGCGTTGGATCCAAACTTTAGAAAGCTGTCAGTGGAACATATTGTTTCAGCTTATAAGAGGACCAAGCACCGTGCAATTCTTTTGGATTATGATGGTACCATGGTGCAGGCTGGATCAATTAGTACAACACCTAATGCTGAAGCTGTTGCCATCTTGAACAGCTTGTGCAGGGACACCAGGAATTATGTTTTCATTGTAAGTGGAAAGGAGAGAAAGACTCTTACTGAATGGTTTTCCTCTTGTGAAAGGCTGGGAATTGCTGCAGAGCACGGTTATTTTGTGAGGTATGTCCTTTACCTTGTGTGTGTGTTGGGGACAGGGGGAAAGTTTGTGGTGACTGTGAACTGCATTAATGAGTCTCTTTTTACTTGTTTGTTTTATTAATTTTAAGAATGATGAACTTTGGATCTTTTGTCTCAAATTTGGTGGGATTGAAGGATCAATTTTGGCATTTATGTTGTATAGAGGTGTCTAGTTAACCCTCTCTTATCAGCCAAATAAACTCACAGCTTTATTTTATATATGGAAGAGGGCTGTGGAAAAATAAAGAATACTTTTCCTTGGCAGAGCTTGCTTCTGTGCACAAATTGAAGTTTATCCTTATTTTTTTCAGGACAAATCATAATGCAGAATGGGAAGCTGTGTCAGGACAAATCATAATGCAGAATGGGAAGCTTGTGTTTCTGTGCCCGATTTTGACTGGAAACAGATTGCTGAGCCCGTTATGCTTTTATACACGGAAACAACTGATGGTTCTAACATAGAGGCCAAGGAGAGTGCTCTTGTTTGGAATTACGAGTATGCAGACCGAGATTTTGGTTCTTGCCAGGCTAAGGAGCTTTTAGATCATCTGGAAAGTGTTCTTGCCAATGAGCCTGTTTCTGTTAAAAGTAGTCCACACATCGTGGAAGTTAAACCTCAGGTCAGTAATAAAATTTGTCTTTCCTCTTTTAATCTATTTTGAGGTCTGTATATTTAGTTGAAGAAGTTTATATACTTTATAGTTGTGACTTGTGACCTGTTTAGTCAAAAAGGGATCTTTGAATGTAGACCTTCAAGGTGATCTGACTGTAGTCATGCTCATAACTGACCCAGAACCATGTTTAGACAACCATATTTATGACTATGCTATGTTAGCATCATAGCTGACTGCTATTTGTTCCATAATATTCTGTTTGAAACAATTGTAACACTTTTGGGATTGGATTGCTCCGAAAGAACTTGTATGGGTCACTGCAGTTAATTCTAACCTTTGGTCATGAAAAATTTCAAAGGGCCTCCTTATTTAAGATCCTGGACTTATTCCTCACTCTATATGATTCTCCCATTCACTACTACTTGTTATATCTTCTGTGTGGTTTCTTTGTTTTGGAACTTCAAAATACAATATATTTCAACTTCCAACATTGAATCCAGGCCCATCCATTTGAGGTTGACTATTTCCTTTGTTCTTCAACTTTTCGTTACAGGGTGTGAGTAAGGGTATTGCGGCAGAAAGTCTTCTCTTAACAATGCAACAAAGGGGAGTGGTTCCGGATTTTGTTCTATGCATTGGCGATGACAGATCAGATGAGGACATGTTTGAGGTAATAACTAGTGCAAGGGCCTCTCTGTCTCCTGTTGCCGATGTGTTTCCTTGCACTGTTGGTCAGAAACCTAGCAAGGCCAAGTATTACTTGGAAGACACAAGCGAGATTTTGAGAATGTTGCAGGGTGTAGCAAGTAAAAGAGCCCCTTTGTTCTTTCATATCAATCCCACTATCCATGTGTGCTCCCAAGCAGTAGAGACTAATTTTCATATCAATCCCATTATTAAGTTCTGCAACTAGGAAATATATGAAAAGCATTCAGATTGTGCTATAATAATTTGGACCATCTAGCTCTTCATAGTGGATCAAAAGCTTCTTCATGATTTCATCCATTTTTTACATTCACCTGATCGTGTAAGGATGCAATGGACGACTACTAATTCATAAGGCAACACGGTGTTCTTCTTTATTAGGATACTTCGAGTCAGTACCGCTAAGACCACTTTTATAATTAAAATGCAGTGGTAAGAGACAATATGTGCTGACTGTGTGATTTATGATGTAATTAAGTGCAAACTTCTTTGTTTTCGTAGGATTAGTGTTTGCTCACACCAAAAACAAGGTTTACGGCTGCAAGTTTTTCTTGTTCAGCTTTGAAAAAGATTGCATTCATGCCAACAGATAACTTGGCATTCAGGTCCTTCAACTTCTCATTCAGTACATTTAAAAGCCATTGAATGGTTCAGGTGAGATTAAGTCAGATACTTTCTAGAGCCGGTTGAACTCGGACAAGTTGCTCTGGCTCTATTCAAGGGTGGCTTATGTGCAACTTCACGAAGGAAACCACCTTAGGCCCTCGAAAGTTAAATCATTATATATCAATTTTGTAGGCCTTAGAAGGCCCCAAAACTTTTGGACTTAGGCCCAAATTTTTTAGGTTACATGTTTTTTGGAGTTACAAAGAGAGGCCGAGCACACACATGTACTGCAACCCCAACTCACCATCTGCCAGTGGGTGTCATAGAGCCCTACCGGTTAGCTAAGACTCTGGGTGTTAACATGTTCTTTTTAAGTATACAAGCATCTTATGGACATGCCAAAACATTGTGATTTTTTTTTTGTTACAAGACGCCGAAGCCTAACACACATGCACCTTGTGGGAGTTGAACCCTCCACTAGCAGTAACGGCGCTAGAGGCGTCCTGCTGTTGAGCTAACGCTCTCAGTGTCAAAACATTGTGATTACGAGCAAAAGGCTAATCTCAAGAAAGTAGGGCATCATTGGGAAAGGCAGCGGGCATTGTTCTTACCAGAAATATGGAAGAGTGTTGGGGTCCCGACCTGTAGTGCCTGACCATAGTCCGAGAGGTTGTTCTCTCACCATTTGGGAGGGGGAATAACTATCTATATATATATATATATATATAGTGTGTGTGTGCGCGATTGGATGATTAACTGTTACTTTTCGAAGGTACGATTGAAATGAGATTGTCCAACATACATTTTTAATTATATTCATGTCACCAAAAAATAATGTTTAAGGATAAATAAGTATGTTGACAATGGATAGGATCCGATTTCCCCTCATATATATATATATATATATAGGACATCTGCAATGGTGTGGAATAGACATGCCAGAACTGGTGGTTCAGGGTTGGTTCTGGAACTGTTTGGAACCATAACCAAAAATCTTATTAAAAAATTTAAATTTTAATAAAAAATAACAGAACCGACAGTTTGAAACCGCCGATCCCGGTTTTGGAAAAGGTGAAACTGGACTGGATGAGTCTTGGTTTCGGCCCTGATTCTGGTTTCACTAGTTCTCGGTCCAAGCAGTTCTTGGCGAGTTTGGTTCCGGTTGGAACTGTTGATAGGGATTGGCCATGTCTAGTGCGGAATGCCCCATTTAGTTGCCTTTGGGCGCTTGAATGAGCAGCCTGCTGGACTCGGCCACCTTCCCATCTTAAAGTGGAGGTGCTGTGCAAAAAGAACACGGTTAAGTAAGGGTACTACTATCTCCGTACCTTTTTACTATCCACACTCAACATTTCTTTCTTCTCTCCCATCTAATCTCTCTTCTCCCACCTAATTCCAGCAAAGACAATGGAGGTTTTACTTAGTGTTGTTGTTTTCTTTGCAACTCAATACATATTTTTACGAATTTTGTTGAAAAACAAGATAGAACAAAGAAGAAAAATAAAAAATAAGAAAAACTAAAACTAAAATTGAAATCAAGTAATTAGAAGAGACGTGACTTAATAATACAAAAACGATAAATATAAGAATCAACAAATTTCATTGATCAAACGGTTGAGATTCTTTTTTTAATATATTAATGTGCATATGCACTAATTTCTCTCTCTCTCTCTCTATATATATATATATAATAGATCTTGCAAGTGCATGATAATTAATGTATATTCATGAATTCTTCTATGAGTTGAATTCTTCTATGAGTGATATTTACAAAGTAACGATTCTCAAAAAGTATAAAGCCCACGTCCACTCTTACTGTTGTCATACCAATAAAAATTATAAGTACACTTTGTGAGATGTGAATAACAACCAATCTCTCTCTCTCTCTCTCTCTCTCTCTCTCTCTCTCTCTATATATATATATATATATATATATATATATATTAGATAGATTCGTGTGTCTCTTAGAAGCTGGATTTAAAACCCTCTTTTCAGCACCAGATCTAGTGTTGCTGCTCTCCCAACCCCAGTCCTCTCCCTTCTGAATGTACATAGATATGTATGTATGTCTCTCTCTTTCTCTCTCTTTATATATATATATATATATATATATATATATATATATTTATATATATATGTTTATCTATATATTTGATACTTCTCATGTCTATCAGGTTCCATGTATGAAGTCAAGATGTTCAGGTTTTAATTGTATCTCGTCTCTGCATGGAACGGGTTTTCAGGGGGGAAAACCCACTTCACTGAGGGAGTGGGGAGAAGCAGATAAGACCTTCAAACGGGATAGGATTTAAGGTTAATATATATATATATATATAACCCCACATATACTATCACACTTAGATCATAATATATCTAAATAAATCTTAACTATTTATATTTAATGATGGATGATTAAAATTTGAATTTAAAAAGTAAAAAATACATACATATATTTTACACATAAAATTATATGCAAACATTTTATTTTTTGAAGTTCGAATTTCAATCATTTATCAATATAAAATGAATAATTGAGATTTTTATAGATATGTTAGTACCTAAATGTGTTAATATATACAAAGTTTTCTTTCTCCTCCTTTTCTCTTTCTATATTTATTTATACGGGGTAGGATGGGTAATACCAAAATTTGTGCCGGGCAAGGACAAATACGAGGTTTGATTCTCTCGACTCATGGAGAGGGGTCAGCAGCACGTCTTGGCCACAACACGACATTCAGCAAGGTGGATCCAGAAAACCAGTTTTGGGTGAGGCGAGTTTTAAAATTTTCCAAATTCTTCTAAAATTTACAGTACATAATTTAAATTTTTTAATTTTTTTAGGACAGTTATATATATATATATATATATATAAGAAACAAATCCTTACGACTCATGGTGGGGGCAAGAGAGGATCGGATATAGGGATGTTTATGGGAGGGGATCCCCACTTCCTACGGTGACCCACCTTTAACATGACAGATTTGGAGAGTGAAAGTGGGGATGAAGAGAGCAAGGAAATCCCGGTTAGAGATTAAGGGGGAAATGAGGATAACATATCTCCGCCTTGTGAACCCTTCTCCGACCCTTACTATAATTGATTGTAAAAAAGTTAGGGTCATTTAAAAATAAAATAAATAAAAGAAATTATTATCTTTTTTGAATTCGTGAATTGATCACTGCTACTACTACTGCTAAGCCTTTTTCCATACTAGACGGGGGGAGGGAAGTGAATTTATTGCTATTTTTCATATTTTATGCGTAATAATATGTTTCAATTTAGATGTAGTTTACATAAATTAAGTTTTGATTCATATACAAAAGTAAGTTCCAACTCATGTTTGTGCATCTCTCTTTTTTGTATGAGTTCTCGGCGAGACCGATGAAAACACTGAAATAAGGATGAAGGCGGTACGGAAATAGGGATGAAGGCGGTTTTGATCCGAGATGAGGACAAGGTTCCAAAACGGGACTTTGATCTCTGCCCCGGCCCATGAACACCCCTAATTGGATAAGTGTTTTCAGTGCGGGTCTCGTACAGGTAGAGTTAAAACCCGCCCCGCTCCGCTCCATTGCCCTCCCTACTTAAAATCCTCCTCCTCGTCGTCGTCTGACTGACTCCGTACGTGTGTTTTCATATTCTCTCGATACCGGATCAATTTACTTCTCTCCCGGATCCAACCCGTTGGGTATTGCTGTATACCAAAGAAGATTGCAGCACGACGACGCTTCGTTGCCCGCACCAAAACGATTCCCGCGAGCATCTGCAGCTCTCACCTGAATCCATTCCCACGAGCGTCTCTCGACCACCCAAATCAATTTGCCCCGACATCTCTCGACGACAACGATCGTTCTATCTCTCTCCTAAACGAAGGATCGTGCATCTCTATGTGAGCATCTCTCTGCCGTCACGATTAGAAAGGTAAGAAATCGATCTGCTCAATTTCTGATTTTTGTTTGTCAATTTTTGTTTCTATTTCCGCCTCTCTCTGTTCCTTTGCTTCCCGATTTTGGGTGTTCTTGCATTCGTGGTTTTCTTTTATGTGATTTTTGAAACAAATTGGATGGTGGATCTGATGGATTCTTGTGAATCGCGGTCAGATCGAAGCATTTCGTGGAGATTTCGTGACAATTGTTGATGGTGTATTGATTGTGGTTGATTTTCGAGGAGCTGATGTAGCCCACGTTCTTGGTGAGTTCGAGGCATTAGCAAAGAGGAATTTGTCTTTCCTCATTAACTTTCCAAAGATGCATTTTTCTTTTTGGGATATAATGACGGGCCGTGCACTCTTCTCGGTGTCATAAATAATTTCTTTGGATGAATGATTAGTTCCCCACCCTTCATGTTACATCCATCCATTGAACATAATGAAACCCTGATGCACTTATTCATTGGTTTGCATTAGACTCTTAAGCCCCCACCATTCATATGGGGCAAGAGAATTTGCTCAATTTGATAAACTTCCTACTGTTTTTGATAGGGTGAATGATGGAAGGGCCAGAACCCTTCTATGTTGACGAATTAATCAATTCAATTGGCTGCTCTGTTTCAGAAGAATTTGAGAGGTTTTTTCTTGAACAGAATCCCACTGAAAATGTCTTTCCTAAATGTGGGACTGTTTCTTTTTTGAATGAGATACAAAGGCCTCTTCCTCAAATGTTATGCAATCTGTTGTTGTGAAATAGGATCCAATCAGATCTGGAGTATGCCCAGAGGGTCAACGGTGTCTCAACTCATGTAATGTACTAAAGGCTTTGTTTATTATTAACTAGGAGAAAATAACTTCCACATCTAAACGGAAGTTTTGGTTATCATCAGGCATAGATACAGTGGAGAATGTTAAACAAATCAAAAGAATTGCTGGGAATACCGTAATTAGGCTTCCATTAATCTCAGGGGTTACTCTGCAATCTGCATCACATACTGATTGGGTGTTGCTGTGTTGATTGGAATATGGTATCATCGCTAACTTTTCAGCATTGCTGATTTCATTTTGCATGTTGTAGTTGCAAGTGTAACTGATTAATTTAATGTAAGTTTCGGTTATTAGCTCTTGCTACCAAGATCCTTTAGTTGACATGACGGTGTTAGGTTTTGAAGTTCTTCTAAAAAGGGCTTTTACATTTTTATGGACTTTGTTATCTATTACTGCAGGTTTTTAAATAGTGCACCGAGGAAGCTTTCTTAGAACCTGTTGTAATTATTACAGAAAGAGCTATTGAGGTTGGTGGAGAATATGATAAATGTCCAAGCAGCATAGCTTAAAAGAGAGGTCTCATATTACACTTAGCACCTTCAATGGTAATCCATAAGTCTGAACATGGTCAAAACATCTTTTATAGGCCTATATGGCCATCCGACTTGGAAGTACTCAAGGAGATGCATGCAGCTTTATTCCCTATCAGGTGAATATCTTGTTTGTAGCTTGTTTTGCTGGAGGACTTTGTTTTTCCACCATAGCCTACAGAACTTGTGCTTGTTCTGCGGGTTAGTTTTGTACCGTTGTCAAAGTATTAGCTTGATTTGCACACTTGAGAATTTCTTTGCAGGTATGAGTCGGAGTTCTTTCTCAGTGTAGTCAGTGGTCATGAGATTGTATCATGGGCTGCTGTAGACAGAAGTCGTCCGGATGGCAAAAGTGATGAAATAATTGGTTTTGTCACTGCACGTCTTGTGGTACCAACGGAGACTGAGGTGCCATTTTGAATTTACCATATTGTATCTATCTTGTATAAAGTCTGCTGTTTGGCAGGTTGCGTGATGCCTTGGTCTTTGCAGGTAGGAGATATTCTGGGATATTGTTTTTCAAGAACGAGCCAGTCATTAGTGTATATCCTCACACTTGGTGTTGCAGAGCAGTATAGAAATCTTGGAATAGGTCTTTGCTCGTCCTGGTGTTGATCTGGTAGCCTTCCTTTATTTTTGCTTTCTCCCTTGTATTAAACTGATCTTGGTATGTTTCTCAGCTTCGGCTCTGATTCAAGAGGTTATCAAGTATGCTGCAAGCATCCATGACTGCAGGGCAGTGTATCTACACGTGATCACTTATAATGAACCCGCCATCTTTTTCTACCAGAAGATGAATTTTCAATGTATTCAGAGATTACCCAATTTTTATTACATAAAGCGTCAGCATTTTGATGCGTATTTATATGCATATTACGTAAATGGTGGCCGATCTCCTTTCTCTGCTATGTAAGTACCTGCATGATAATTTACATTCCTGCACGCAAGTGCTAATGCCCATACTCATGGACATTAGTATATACGAAAGTAGTTGATCTCTACTACAACTACAACTAAGCCTTTTCCCATACTAGATGAGGTCAGCTACATGGATTCTTTGTTTTTTTTTTTTGTAGAATCCATGTTAAGTCCGACAAAGTTTTACGCTGGCTGTCGGAAGCCTAACACAACCCTCCTCCTTTTTCCGGGCTTGGGACCGGCCATGAAAGTAGTTGATCTCTAGCGCTAAATAAATCATATGCTCATGCAGATTCTGGTTTCTGAAGATTTTGTCTCAATTTTGCAAACTTGCTTAGCACAATGATCTGCTAAATATTTACTGAAACATAAATATCTAAATCTATCTCAAAGATCTTGTGCTGATTTATCTTCTTTTCTAAGCGATCCTAGCTTTTTGTTAAGTCTTTCAGTTTTTGCACTTCTTGTTACTTTCTCTCGAGCAAAAATCCCAGAACAAGGCCATCTTAGTAAAAACTAAGTATATTGCATCTTATGTCATTCAATCAATAGGTTCCTCTCTCTCTCTCTCTCTCTCTCTCACACACACACACACACACACATACACACACATGGATTTTTCACATGCATGTGCATGCATATGGCTTGCGGATTGAAGCTTTTGCTGATCTTACATTGTTTGTCTTACTGATCTTTCATTGCTGTTACTTAATTCTATGCACGTCTTCATGCGTGTACACACATATTCTGGCACTATATGTGCGTGTGGATGCACATGGACATGTCATTTGAGTTGACTTTTGATTGCTGTTATTGCAAGGAAAATATATATGGATTCCAGATGCATGGACATGCAATGGCTGGCCGATCGAGGCTTTTGCCAATCTCTTGTTCTTTCTAGTTATTGTCACACAATGTATGTGCATGTTCATACGCTTACACATGCTGAGAGATTTATTTCCTGTTTGAGGGAGTTTGATATGCTATAAGCTTTTTGTGCTTCGAGTTGCTACTCCTTATTTTTAGTTTTCCTTACATTTGCAGAGACCTAGTCGCAGCTTTTGCAACATATTTAAGGAATCTTTTTACATCTCTATCAACAAGGCTGTGGAAAAACGAAGAGAAGACCCCTAGATGGCCCAAATGTAAAGAATCTAATTCCCTCTTCTTTAATTCAAACAGGACGATTCATGGTGCTGACAACAGTGGATGCCAGTATGTATAATTATTGTTATTATCTTTGAAAAATTGTTCTTGCATATATTGCCACTTACGAGTGCCAAGCAGCAGGTTTTTGTATGTATATTTTATAAAGAATTTACAATCAAGTATCATCTTTTAAGAGAAACCTTAATGTTCTCATTTTGGATAAATGACTGCATTAGCCGACTGGACTTGGTGTGGCATGAAGCTTTGTTTTGGTTGGTCGTGAATTCACTACCAAATCATCCATGCACGCACACTCAATCACTGGTCACGGGCCAACGGATTGACTCAGTTACTTGGCTGGGTTAGGTCAACATTTGTTTGATAATTTCTTTCTGAATAAAACATCAGACTACTCAATCTGATTATGGATTTTCTATAATAGACTCAAAAGAATCAAACCTCAAGCAATACAGAATATTAGCTACTAAATACCAATAAAAGTTGAACTTGGGAGACTAGTGAATAGATTTCCTATGTGCAAAAAGAACTAGTCAGTGGATTACCCGATGTTGTTGACTGAATGGGTTGCTCATTTTCAGAGGCAGCTCTTATGCTGCTTGACTTGGAACGGTTGATTGGAATTTTCCTAGGCTTGGTGGTATTTCTTTAAAAATGGTATGGTTGTTAGGTTGGAATGTTCTTAGACTTGGTGGTATTTTTGTAAAAATCGTGTAAATTTTGTATAGTGATGCAAATGCCTTCTGTGATATTTTGATTAGTTTGGAGGGAAATAAATAAGACTTTTTAGGAGGTTTAGAAACTTGTGAGTTTCTTTTGGGGAATTGACACTGTCTTCTTTGTTTTTGGTACAACCGTACTTATTTGAGGATTGTCATGGATTTGGCAAAGTTTGTAGATTCTTGCATTGGTGTTTTTACATTTTAATAGATGCAGTTTCTTGGTGCTTTGCAATAAATCAAATCTTAATTTTCTTAAGAAAAGTGGGAACTTAGCCTACTATAATTAAGATGAGGTTGGTCCGGCCCAGTTGTGACTTGGCGTTCAAGGTCGACTCAATTGAGTTGCTCCGTTTGCCAATCAATCTCCTGGTTTACCTTGGCTTGAACAAGATAAAAATATTAATTGGCTTGTTGTAAATAGCCCTAGGGTCATGGGACCAAGGATTATCCTGGATGTGCACCGAGGCATCAATGGTGATTGTCAATTATAAGTGAAATGTTTAACATGACAAGTTGCTGTTAAGGGTGGTTGAAATGGCACTCAAATGCAGTGCTGGTTCTCTCCGAAATGTGTTGGTGCAGTAATTGACTGGAGATCTAGGAGTAAACCACTTTTTTGTGTGGGCCGCCGGAGCAGTAGCAAATGGAAGCAAACAGCCTGCTAGCTTGGTTTTCACCAAGCAAACTTTTCTAAGGCACGATTATGTTTTAAAAATTCTAAAGATCATTCTTTAACTGTTAACCAAGACTAGTTAAGTACAGATTGTAGCATTTTCATAGGTATGGATATGTCCTCTTTCCAGTCTTTGCTGGTTAATGGTATGATTTTCATGTCGATGATGCCACACCACACTGTGAAGAATGAGTTTATTATTAGATCAAATACATAAGGTTCAACAGATCAGCTCAAGCTAATATCTCCTATATGAAAATCTCGAACTTTTGCAGGAGGAATTCCAGATAATGCTCTAAACTGATCTCTGACGAGAGAGAGCTGATATTATGTTATTTCTGTGCGTTAGTACTTCCTCATGGATTTTCTTGATAATGAAAATTCGTTGAGTAAATGATACATTTACATGATCTTCATTCACACACGCACACAGAGGGTCCAAGCATCAGCTCTTATGCCAGAAGGTCTAAATACCGACGCTCCAAGGGCAGTAGGGATGGCGATATTGGCCCGACCCAATATGAACCGAATGGGGCGAGGGATACCACATATGAGAGTCTAGATTTAGGGAACTCCCAGAAGTAGAAAACCACAATTAACCCATCATTACCATCCAATGTATGACATGAACATTTGAAGGATAAAATAGAAAACATTTAATAAACATGTATTCAATGCAACATACAAAAGTAGTTACTTTTTTAATTCAAATCTTGATTCTTGATTCTTATTTAGTAGGCCTTTTGATGGGGTTAGGGAGACCCCTACCAGATGTGCACACTGCAGAGTATCGAACTCTGGACCTTTAACTTTTAGAGTCAACCAACCCACTAGTGGGCACCGTAGCTCCTCATGCTTCTCTCTCGTCACAAACCCATCGTCACAAACCCATTTGACATTGCGTAAAAATTTTGCCAAGATTTCGTCTGAGATGAGACAAAATGTCTACGATGATTAGAAAATGTACCTATATTGGTGAGAAGGATGGCCTTAGGCAAGAGAATAGATATCATAGGACAAAGGAGTTCTTGTATTTATACTACCAAACAACTTATAAGATATTATAAATGTCAAATGCATTATGAATTTCAAGCACGAAGCTGCCTAACCTAACGCAGTGAAAACAAAACGATGAACTTTTCTTGTGAATGGAAGCTCTGATTTTTCTAACTTTTAGCCCTAAAGTGTCTTGCTAGGCTGAGGTAGGCTCGTCTCAAATTTAGATTCTTAGGTAATCGGTCCAACCCAGATGCTCCAAGCCCACAACCAGCACAAGAGATTGAGATGGGAAAAAAAAAGTAAAGAACGACTGTTGGCATCAGAAACTTGTTGACGATCCAGATAAGGTTTCAGCTTGATCTTTTTATTTCAACATAGAAAAGCAAAAGGATATGCCCCACTGTCGAATTTGTGAGCTATAATCGATCACCACCCCAAACAGTTCTATCAGCTATTTGGCTTACCCTAGAGAGAATTTTTAGATCCATCACTGAACAGGAGGCATCACAAAGACGGCCGACGGATTTAGCCCAACCTAGATGAAGAAAAACTTGGTTTTGATTTTCCACTTAAAAGCGAAAGAGATCAACATGAAGACAAAGATGCAAGTTTAGTGCTTGGCTGTTACTTTGGCCTGTTTGAGACTTTGTTTGTTGTAGACCTTTTGTGAAACAAAGCCACAAAAAGTTTTCCAAATAAGCAAGGCCAACGTCTCTCAGGATAGTTTTACTTCATGACGTTTGAGGCGGGACCGGTCTAAGGATTTGTAGATCCTTGTGTTATATGCTTTACGGTACACATCGATGTGGAATATCTCCATTTAATAAGATTTGATCATATCAGGGACCGGACTGAGAGAGATCAACGGCTGTAGAGCAGAGATTTGAATAGGGTTGGCAGGAGGGAGGATCCTATTTCATAGCTTAGTCTGTCACAATATATATATATATATATATATATATATATATATATATATATATATATATATATATATATATGCAGTCAAGGTGAACATAGGTCCACGGATTGTGGATCCCGATGCTTGGCCCTATGAAATTGTTCTCAGCCCAGGCCTCGTAATCAAATGTGGGCTTCAATATCTAATAAAAAATGGGATCGTATGACCTCACATTTTACTCATTTGTGAGGCCTATTAGCCTGTAGCGATTGTTTTGTAGGTTCGACCTCGTAATCAAACACCACCTTACTAGGAGTTTTATGAGAAGCTGCAACTAAGTCTTACTTTCTGGGCCCATGCTCACATGGTTCACCTAGCTTAGCCGATCAACTCTCTTAACCTATATTCAGTTAGCTCACCAGGCTTTGGGTGTTAGCTCTTGACTGAGATTGGGAGTCTGAAATGATCTACCTATATACATGTAGATATAAATCTTTATAACTTTATATATATGAGTTTTATAACCTTATATGAGAAAATGTGAATATATATACACTTATATGGATATAAATTTTGGCCAGCTTATAAGTTTAATTATATGAGTTCTACAACGTCAAGTACATATAAAATGTGTACCATAGGTCTAAATAATCCGAGGGTTTGTATTTAGCAAAACCCTTAAATAAGGAACCATAGTTTAGAACCGTCGGTTTGGTTCTATTTTGACCATAACATGGTTCAATTCGGTTCTCTAAAAGTTAACAACAGGGAGCAACGGTTTGGTTCGAGGTTAAAGCTAGAACTGAACCATGACTATCCCTACTCTTACCCATAAAGAGTAGGAGTTAATTCACCTGGCTTAAGGGGTGATCTCTTCCTTGTAAGTTGAAGTGGGACGCGCATATGCAGATAATAAATCTATATTATGCAAAAAATACAAAATATGTTTAATTGAAGGACACAAAGAGCGTTAGCTCACTTGACTAGGAGGTCAATTCAAGAGTTGAAGGTCATGAGTTCAATGCCCAGGGCATGCACAATGCCTCGCCCTCCCCGTTGAAGCCCAAAAAAGATGTTTGATTGATGGGTTATCCATGTCCTCTAAATGTGGATGAGATCTATTTTCTAAGAAAAGATTTAGGTCTCCCCACAACATCCCGAAGAGTTTTACAGCTTGCATTGTTGATTAATGGTAGCCGACTCCGTGTGGATAGGACATGGACTGAGGCGACGTCGTCGCCATCGTTGTTGTTGTTGTTGATGCTGATGGGTTCCCATAATTATAATAAATCATGAAATTTCTCTTCTTATGATTCATGCATGATCAATTTTGGCACTTCTATCTCACCGCATATAAGTCCGTTTGGTAAGATTTTAAAGTGTCTCTCTCTCTCTCAATCATTGTTTGATGCAACACTGTTGGTCATGCATATTAATAATTGGAGGACCCTACTTAACCAGTTATTGTACCAAAGCCTAAGATCGACAATATGAATTTGAACCGATATTTCTAGTAGTCCAGTTTGAAACAGTGGATCCATGCCGTATGCATTCTTCATTGTTCTACGACTGTTAGGCCATCCTGTGATGATCTTGGAGATCCATCCTCTCCTAAATCCACAAGAGAACATCACAGAGATTCTGAAGATACCAATTTTGGATTTAAATGACAAGGAAAAATATAATACCAACTAAGAATTCACATGACCGACCTTAATAAAGCTCAATTTTGGCACTCAGAGCGTTGGATCACTCGGCAAGGGGCTCCACTCACAAGGTGGAGGTTGTGAGTTCGACAATCGTGGCGTTCATACATGGCTTTTGGCCTCCACGTTCTTAAAAAAACTTGGTTTTTATGGTAGTGATGAGGAGATTCTCTAATGACACAGTGGTACATGTTGCACTCAAGTTTATGTTGTTTAATTAGTTGCATTTCATATTTTACATGCTGGGAATTTTTTAATATTGAGCTTAGAGAAAAAAAGAATTGTCAAAACCTCTCATGTTTCTTTCCCAAAATAAAGCCTTTTATGGCAGACATAGCTGGTTCTGGTTTTCCTGAAACCAGGAACTGTAATTGCTGGTTATTGTTTCAGTTCGAAACTGTCTCAGTTTGAGTCTTAATCATTTGAAACTAGAAAAATTATTGAAAATTTCAAAAATTTAAAAGAAAAACTTTTAAAACATGCAATCGGTGCTAGGTCTAGTTTAACAGAGTCCGGTTTCAGTCAGTTCTTGTCAGGTTTGGTTTCGGTTGAGACCACCGAGTCAGTTTCGAACCAGCCATGTCCCGTTTATAACATTGATTTCACCCAGGCTGCATATGAAGATGAAAGAGCTACAAAATGGTTCGGGTTATACCATGGTGACCAATCATGGTCACCAACATGGTGACCACCAATCAGAGGCTGCCACATCTTTACAACTCGTACAGTTTAGATATCTTCTTCAGCTTCTTAGGTCCAACTATCAATCACCACGTGAACAAGCTAATCACTAGATTCGTGTAATCAATGGCGGATCTGCATGAAGGTTGCCCTTAAAATTTTGAAAATTTACAATAAAACTTACCTTTTCCAATATACGGTTGGGATTCATGCTTTCTCCGTCCTAACACATAATTCCGTGTGATGTAGCGATTGGGGGTCGCTGTAATAGTGGCGACCAGATGAAGCCTTATTCTTGGCCTTTTCCAAGGGATAAAGCAAGAAAAGAGCCAATTGATTGAATCTTTGAAGATCAAATCCGAATAGATGGAATGACAATGATATGACAAAAAAATCACGAAAATTGTTACTTCAATCAAATCAATTGTGAGCCCTTCTATTCAAACAGGTCTCTTTAATGAATGGATCCATGAAAGATCCAAGGTGATTTATTTAAAAACCACACCGTGAAACATGTTAGAAATTCTTTTGTTAGTGTAACAGCGGCAATTTCATGGTCGGGTCGTTTAGTACCGCGCCATCTTATTCTTAGTGATAGAACCAGGTAAATCCGGACACGGAATCCATCATGGTCTTGGGTTTTCCTTTTCATGTGACATGGTATGCAATTTCATGTTTCAGCTTGTGTGTATGCATTGTGTCATTTCGTGCTTGTGTGTATGCAATTTCATGTTTCAGCTCTGTGTCGTGTCTTAAGTTGCAAGACGTAGACTATGAGTGTATTCTCTTTCTAAATTGGAGGGGCTGGACCTACTTGTACTACCAGGCCCGTAGGAATGATTCTCACATAATCTTCCACTATATGAACGAATGCCCTTACTTACTGGACTTCACTTCCTCCTGTTTACTGTATTTTGCGGTGCTATATCTGTTCCTTCTCGTACCAACTTGATCCATGAGTAATTCTTTCCTCTAATTTTTCTCCCTAGAAATCTTTTAGCTTTTCTGGTTTTGGGGCTTGGGCGTCAAAGTGGGCACCAAGATGAGATTCTACCATGACAACTTCCAACTTATTTGAAGAAAAAGAGTGAAGGGGTTTTGAAATAGGTGACCTGGTTAGGTACTAAAACGACACTTCTAAGCGTGCGGGTCACCTGGTTCGGTGTCAGCTCACAAGTTGAAGGTCATGAATTTGATACTTGAAGTGTGAATCTTGCTTCAGCCTCCCCCTTCCAACAAGAACAACCAATTCTTTTTCCCATATTAGATAGGTCAACTTCATAGATTTTTTTTTTCTATAGAGCTTGATCATATGTCATGCTAACAGATAACTCAACATAAGCTAAATCATTATTTATTGTGTCCATTCAATCTGTTCTTCCTTTAACATTTTCACTATTTAGTTTCTTTCACCTTTTCATTATAAAGGTCTTTGATTGCCTTCTTACATGTTCAACCATGTCAAACGATTTTTCACTTATTTTATCATTACTTCCAATTTGACTCGGAACCTCAACTCAAATATGATACAACTTTGTCCTTGTAAGATAGTGGGTTGGGTCAGGATTGTATCTTGACCCATACCCAAATCGGGTGGCATTCCATCAATGCACGATGGAATGCATTCATGGAAAACCAGAGTGGGTTGCTAAAAAACCCACCCTGCTCTAAACCAATCCTTTTAAGGTCGATTCTCTTGCCGATCGAAGTCACAAGAGTGTGCGGCAATGGTGAGGAGGATTGATCGAGCGAAGACATCGGAAAAATTGGTTGTTTTCATGTATTTTTCTGTTTGTTTTGATTTTTCGATGAAAAAGGACGATTTCTTCACCGATTCCAGTTTTGGTCTACACCTCTAGCTAGGTAGATTTTAGGTGGTTTGGCGGGCGGATGGTGCCAAAAAATATATCAAACCCTCAGATCTCTTCTTCAACCGAGTTGTTAAGGTTTTCCTTATTTTCTTAAAATTTTCACCCATGTTGGGGTAGGCCGAAAGAGGGAGTCAAGCGGTCGGTTGGAGACCACTTTCAGGTGTATCATGTTCTTGTGTCATGTCGTATCCAATGCACTATGGAACGACACTGAAACACGTCATGTCTTGTGTCAAACTAGCAGTTCTATGTTGTGTTGAAAGCGGGTCAAAAACACATTATGGGTCATGGGTTCTGTGTTATAAATAAGTTAGGTTCGTGTTGGGTCTTGAAATAGGTTTTGGGTTAGAAATTGAATATGTTTGAGTAGTTTAAAGTTTGAACCAGGTTTTGTGTCAACACAGAAACACAAAATACCTACTATGTTGTCTAGTTAGGATCAAATATACATCCAGGTGATAGTTCGAATTCATAACAACTTAATTGGATCCAGATTGAGTTTTGGGTCATTTCAAGATTGTTTTGGATATGATTTGGATCCATTTGTTGTGTTAGACTTGTAGTTAAATAAATTTAATATTATTATTTGAAAATATTTATAGATTAAAATTGAAAGATTTGGTAGGAATAAGAGCGGACCAGTGGTTTGGGGATTAGATCTTGGTGCTCCTTTAGGTATACATTTTTTATAGAACCATGTTAGAAGTAATTTTCTTATTTTAGATGGATTTAAATGTGTTGATAAATGTTTAATGATGATTCATAAATAATGTTTTAAATTATGGGTTATTTGTTATGCTTTTGAAATGAAACTTGTTTGTGACTTGGTTGATAAAAACCATGTTTTGATATGCATGTGTTGGTATGAACATAATATTTAAATATTATACTGATATGGATTTGGATATATGTGAATCCAAATATGAGCTTGTGAATATGATAAATTGAAATTGGTTTTTAAATATAATGATGTGTGAAACACGAGTCATACTTGTGTAGTTTGTGTGGGGTTTTTAGAGACTTGTAGGTCTTTTGGGCGTTCCAGCTTAGGGCGAATATAAAATACTTTTCCAAGCACTCTGTCATGAGAGTCGATGTGGTTTGAACTTAGTGGACTGGGTGACCAATGTCATGTGAAAGGAGGGTCAGACGACTCCTACGACTTGGTTTAGACACAATATGAGTTATAATTATTGTAACTGATTGATATGTGTGAGTGTGTGAGTATGAATTTGAAATTATGAGTTAGAAATTAAAATGTGATTTATTATAAAATGATTGTGAAAACATATATACTTTTAGTATGAATTTTGTTTAAAGATGTTTAACCTTTTTACTAATATATGGGTCGGAGCTAACCCCACCCTAAAGCTATCATTTCCAAGGCATGCGGAGTAGAGTAGCTGTTTCATAAAGCTACATTTTTTTTAGATGATACGATTTAGATGAGTGTTAGATTATCTAGATAAATATTTGTTATTTTGGATTATGTTCGGTAGGTCCTGCACCATTTTGTCTAGATTATTTAGTTTTATGGATATTTGATATAATTAAGTTGTTATTTCATTCAAGTTAGAATTTGGTTATGCTTGTCTTTGAATGCCGCTCATGATCACGCTTGCGTTAAAAGCTGCCACTTGGCATCGATTCGGATCCTGGTCGCAACTCCAATGGATGTGACAGTCCTTGTCTTAATTGGTTGAAGGGGCGTTTCTGTGGCAGAGGTAATACTACAACCCTATTTAGAGTCTACACCTAACAATATGATCAAGATTTAAATGAGCTTGGATCTTTTCATATCTCGTGCATGCGAATGGTGAGGTGTATGAAAATGATGAGAAATTAACGAGGATAAGAGCCATTATTGGCGGTGGGTGTGGGCTGGCGCCACCGCACGGGTGTTGGCGTGTGGTTGGGTGCAGTCAACCTCGGCGTCCCATTCCAATTGAACGCACACCTCCACCTGCTGGAGCCTACACCCTACTTGTGCTTGTACTTGCAGGGTCCCTCCCACGGACCCATCCCTCCTTGAATGCCCTTGAGTCGACCCTTTGTCATCGATCTTGTGTTTAAGCCGTCCATGCTTCAACCCCCAAGTCATACACCTACCCACCAACGCATGCATGCACACACGCATAAAATATACATATAGGCACACACATATATATATATGAACATATCAAACTTAGACTCAGATGTTCTTTCTTTATTCTATTAAGACAAAAGCGCTCTTCAAAGTTCAAGTTTACATTAACTCTGTTCCACTTGAACACTTGTCAAAAGTAGGGACTTAAACCAACATATCCTTTTAAGTTATTCAAGAGTCTATCACATCCCCTTAATTTTCAGCATCAACACCTACTAAATCAGTTAAGATGATCTCCTTAGCCATCAATGGCGGATCTACATGGAGGGGTGGGGGGCGACCACCCTCGAAAATTTTGAAATTTTACAGTAAAACCTGCCTTTTAGGGTGAATATATGGTTGAGATTCATACTTCGCCCCCTAATACAATGAAATATGTACATCACCCCCTCCAAAACTATTTTCTAGATCCATCACTGCCACTGAAGTTAGCAGGATATAGGCCCTGCGAGCAAGGGTTTTGGGTCATTCGGGTCGGCCCTTAATAGGTAGTTTCTTCGAGTTATCAAACGAATGAGCTACTTTCGAACATGTTTCTCAGAAATTCTAATCTTCCGATCGAGCAATGCAAACATCATTAAGTTTTATAAGTAATGAAGATTATGTCAAAGCTGTAATGTTAATTAGATTTCTAGTTGGCACCAACATAAATCAATTGGTCTAGAATTAATTGAGACCTACCTTGAACATGGAAACCCTCAAGCCAGATCTCCTAAGTTGCACTACTTGGTATAAATTGGCCATACGTTTAACTCAAGCTTGGTCACAATTCGTGAACACCAAATACGATCTCCATAACTAGAATTCCAATAATCATGTTCCAGTAATATCACTGAAGTGTTTGGACAAATGGGGAACTTAGTTCATCTAGAAGCTGATTGTCCTGCACGCAAAGCAATATCTCTAGGGGTGTTCTTCATCACTTAGGTTCTAAAATCCTGTTTGGAATTAGTGATTATTCATTCCTATTGGACCACGAACTCCATCAACCAAAGGATGGAGTGCACGGACGGTACGTTGCCAGTGCTATACATATCTATATATATATATACATACATATATATATATATATATATATATATATATATATACATATATATATATATATATATATATATATATATATATACATATATATATATATACATACATATATATATATATATACATACATATATATATATATACATACATATATATATATATACATACATATATATATATATATATGGTAAAGGAATGGTCCGTTACATATATATATATATATATATATATATATATATATATATATATATATATATACATACATATATATATACATACATATATATATATATATATATATATATATATATATGGTAAAGGAATGGTCCGTTTATCAACGCAATAATAATTTGAGAATACACATGCACAGACACAAACACAAACACGTGCAGACACACATGAACACAAGGATGCACGCACGCCTTTCATCACTTTCTATTATTTCTCCAATACTCAAAATGAGAAACTAGTTAGAACCATAACAACCACTACCAAAATCACCTTAAAAATCTAAATATTTATAAATATATATAAGTGTTTTTTTTTAGTTTAATGATTGTAAATAGCAAATCCTAATTTACAAGAGGAATCCAGTCAGGAAGATGGATCACTTGGGCTGGCATGACTACCCTTTTCCGGTCTCCGTCAAGAATTGCTGGCCAAGGGCTGTGCCATCAAGTTGGGGTGGTGTCTTTTGATCATTCTGCTTCTTTTTTTTCTTTGGATAATCGAAGCCTAACACACACACATGCACCCTTTGGGAGTCGAACTCCCCATCGGCACAACAGCACCCTGCCGTTGAGCTAACACTCTGGATGCATGACAAGAAGCTTTACGTGCCACATGACAAAAAACTACCAGGACACCCATGACCCATGCCTAGATTTATTCGAGCCCAGTGCTATGTTCAACCTCCTGTGACCACGAAGACGACCCCGTGGACATGGTTTTGTATGGTACTATGTGGACCTCCTGTAACCACGAAGGCGACCCGGCCCATCGACACGGTGATGGAATTCAATATTTTGTTCGAAGTACTGTCACCAAATTTAGTGCCTAGTTTTAGGGTTTGAATGTGACCACTCTTAACTGTGATTCTGTAAGTGAAGCCAATTGCAGCTGACCCTACGTGCCGTGGGTAAGTTTTGATTTGGAACTTAGGGAATATCATATTTATGTAACTTACCACATATATGACGTAGCATAATGCCATTTATAAATCATTCAATAAGAATTGATGTATCACTGGGTCTCTGATCTCTTCCACGGCCAGCTTAGGATGCCGACATGATGAGGATGAGAATGGATGGCCATCGGCCTCAAAGAACATTCAACTGCACAAGACCGAACCTCAACCCTCAGGGTGCACGGCTCGTTTCTTATTTAAACGTACCAAAAGACAAGATAGATGCATTAACTGATGATTCGTAGCATGCATCAATTCTTCATTGTGGACTATATTTTAGTGGGATTGTCCCAACTGGTAAAAACCAATAATAATGATCCTTTCTCCCATTAACAAATTAAGGGTTATGAAATGGATTTGCGTAGCTTTGTGGTAATCGAACTTCTAGTTGTAAGCCCACAGAGCGGCCGCCTGAGATCGAATTCCTTGATGAAGGGAAACTCTGAATGGACCATAAGAATATCAGGACAATCGAAGACTGGGACATGCCTTGGTGGTAACCAAGGGAGGTTTCATCGAGGGGCATGCTGCTATTGCTTCACCGCTCACCGCTCACCGCTCACCGCTTAGACACTGCTGAAGAAAAGCCAACGATGGGAATGGACTAATGCTTACCAAACTACATTTGATCGATTGAAGATGGCCATTATATGAGAACCAGTTCTGAAAATCAACCTGAATTAGTTGTGTATGATAAGCTTTTGGGCCGATTTGGACCAGTTCTATGGGTTAGATCAAATTTTCCGGATCGAATATTTTCAATGCAAGGTAACCCATTTTCAAAAGATTTGGCTATACCAACAATCCTTTTAATAGCATTTGGCAATTTGATTAGTGGCAGAAACATAGACGATGACCAAGTTATCCATATTTTGTATCCTAAAGGTCCAAATATCACTATAATACATGAACTTCTTGCAGTATTTGGTCTGAATGAGAGGATTTAAAAGTTTTTAGTTTCAATATTATTAGGAATATTTAGTTTTAGTTTCAATATTATTAGTATTGGGTTGGACTCCAGAGATTTTTGGAACTAATTCTTTTTCTTACAGCACCCGTTTCTCAATCTCCTAACAATTTTTGCGTTGCGATGGAAGCATCGCTTGCTCTTCTCCTGTGACCGGTCCACATTCAACTTGCCACCATATTGTGTCACACTCTGCACTAACGTAAACAAAAAATTGTACGAAAGCGATGTTCCTCGTGTCATATTAACGTGTCTCAGTCACGTACGTTGCCTCGGTCGCGTCTGCATAGTAGCCAGCCTAGGTCCACACGACCAATTTATGGCCGACGCGCCTGATCCGATTCTCTGCATACTTAAGAGGAACACGTTATACATGCTTGCTTTGCTGCCGACCCCACAACGAAGAAAAAGAAAGATGCAGCCAATAATGAGTGGACAAAACTGGAAAACTTGGCAGCCCATCATCTAGTATAAATCGGGTCGGACCCACACCCGAACCCACCCTCTAAACCCGTTATACCATGAGAGAACAGAACATAATTCTCTCGCTCTATATATACCACCTTCCTCTCCCTCCCTCTCATCATCACCTTCATCTCTCTCTCTCTCTACTTGCTTTCCTCATATAAAAGGTTTTGGATTGCAATTGCCAAAGGGATGGCTTGCTTCAGTCGAGGCTTGTTGGCAGTGCTGATGCTTCTCTACATGGCCGATCTTGCCATGTCGATGAGCGGTGGCTCGAGGAAATTGGCTTCTCTTTATGTACCGCCACCTCTGGTGCTGCAGTACCATAATGGACCGCTTCTCACCGGAAAGCTACCACTGAGCATCGTGTGGTATGGCGCCTTCTCTCCTTCACAGAGGGCGGTTGTGGTAGACTTCCTTAACTCACTGCATCCGCCTACCGTCGGTACACCGCAAGGTCACCAGCCTACCGTCTCTACCTGGTGGGCGACCGTCGAGAAGTACACCAAGAAGACGGTGCCACCTCCCGCTGGTGGGGTGGTCGTTCCGGTGGTGGTGGGCCAAACACTCGACACCAGCTGCTCTCTGGGCAAGACCCTCACGCGGGCCAATATAGCCCGGCTGGCGTCTAAACACGCTCCTACCAATGGCAAAGGTGGATCCCTCACGTTGGTGCTTACCGGTGCAGATGTGGCTGTCGAGGGTTTCTGCATGGGCGGGTGTGGGACCCATGGCACCTTCTCCACTGATGGCACCGCTGCCTACGCCTGGGTCGGCAACTCAGCTTCCCAATGCCCCGGCACCTGCGCCTGGCCCTTCCACCAGCCCATTTATGGGCCACAATCCCCACCGCTAGTTTCCCCCAATGGTGACGTCGGAATCGATGGCATGATCATCAACATCGCCTCCATGCTAGCTGCGGCCGTCACAAACCCGCTGGGGACCGGCTACTACCAGGGAGCCGCCGGTGCGCCGCTGGAAGCTGCCTCGGCCTGCCCGGGTATCTATGGAAAGGGTGCCTATCCAGGCTACGCTGGGAACCTGCTGGTGGACTCCACCACCGGCGCCAGCTATAATGCAGTCGGCCTGAACGGAAGGAAGTACCTGTTGCCGGCTTTGTGGGACCCTGAGACCTCATCATGCACCACCCTAGTTTAAGTTATAAAGATTATAGGGGAAGATAGTCCATATTTTTCGTATGTGGATTCTCCGGAAAGTGAAATTTTTGGGAGGTCATTTAGTAATCACTTGTATGTAATCTTTGCTCCTTTTGTCTCAAATCTGCTGTATATGGATATCGATAATTATATGAAACAAGCTTTTACTTACAGTGGGTTCTCTGTTTCTGATTGTTGTTTTAAGTTCATGGACTTAGCGAACCCATATTATTGTGCGGGAGAAGGCTTAATTGTCGTTCTAAATTGTGGTTTAGTCGTCCCTAGTTAGTGTGAGAGAGGGAGTAATTTTGCTACTGATCAAGCGCTCTGTTTTCTTCTTGAATAAGTCTGCTATTGCCGCGCAGAGGACTTTCGTTTCTCTTCTCTTCTCTTCTACTCTCCTCTCTAAGTCGAGGAAGTGTTAATTAAGGTAGATTAAAATTGGTCGGCACTATTCTCACGTGATGGTAGTGAGTGGAGCCTTGCAAAACAAGTCATTTCTTTACACCCCATGAGTCTACTATAGACAGCCTTGCGAAACAAGTCTTACTGGAACAGTTGCGTCTTACCGAGGAGGAGTGGGGGCTCGTCTCCCTTTAAGCACGATGGGCACAGGGTGAGCTGCTGCGTCTTTTGTTTGTATCGATTTTTCCCTAATAGATTCGACATATTCAGATTAGGCACTTCTTTTTTAATTAGTAACACAATTACATCTCTTCTTTCTGTCACATGTATCTTTTACAAATATGGATCATTGACTGCTGAACACTAAAAATATTTAGCTTTCACTTGCTTTTCTCAGCTTTCTGTGATCAATTATCTTTTAGCGCATGCTTTATTCCACCAAAATCTGTGAACTGGGTTTGTTTCTAATGATTCTTGTCGAATGGTTTCCCAGGGCTATGGGGATCCATTCTGTAAAAGGATCTGCAAAATGAAGCTACCGTTGATGAAGCTCACACAGGATTGAGTGTTGTGCCCAATGTAGGATAAGGGCTCGATATTTTTTTGAAAAACCCAAAATCGCCCCTTCAAAATTTTTCAAAAAGAAAAGGTGGTTATATAAAAACACCACAGTTACAACCATCCGCATGTTAATATGATAACTTGAAACTTTTTTGCAAATTTTATCAGAACCGGCAACCCATTACCCAACAGTGAAGCCAACCCTAATTTTGCCCCCCTCTCTCTCCTAGCGTGGCCGACTCCCTCTCTCAACCGATGGCGCTGGTGGAGTGACTTAAGTTACTTGGTGGTTGGTACCTTACGACCTTTACCGATCCGATAATGCTCTATCTTTTCCTCTCTCTCTCGATCAACCGTTGTTGCCACCAGTCTACGTCAGCTCCTTCTCTACCAGTGGACAATGGTGCTCAACCAGTCCCTTTCTCTCTCTTGATCCACCACCGGTAAGGCAATTGAAGTGAATTTGACTCTCAATTGGTCAATTAAGGTTAAACGGCTCTCTCAATTTTTAATGTCTTTGATGGATTTTTCTATGGACTTTAATTTCTAGACTATTGTTAAGGTTATTTGTGTTTGTTTTTTGTGGAATTATGTATTAATTATTTATGTGTAAATTAGTACCTTCAACCTGTCTTATTTATGTTTGTTTGGTTTGATATAACATATATATTCTTTTTTTTCTTCAACTCACTTTGAATATTTTTTCTTCGTACTAATATGGAGAAGTATTTTAAAAGGAAATCTATTGACGATCCATCGATTCCATCATCAAATATGAAAAATCAAAGTAAAGTTAGGAAATTTTAGATGCTCATAAAAATTTACAAAGTAATTTTTAATGAAATATAAAAGATTGAATTGCTGATCCTGGGTTGACATCATATATTTCAAGTTATAATGTTAATGATCAAGAGTGGATTCAATGTGCATATCTACAAAAAGGACCATTCCAACCAAAAGAACATAATTTTTCATGGATTAAAGAAAGAAATAAAAAGCGGTGTTTCATTCGTAGTTGGTTTAAGGATTTTGATTGGTTGGAATATAGTATAACAAAAAATGTTGTATATTGTTTGTTATGTTATCTTTTTCCAAATCCTAATAGTGAGCAAACATTTATTTTGGATGGATTTCAATGATTTAAGGAGAAAAGAAGACTATGAATATGACACTAGTAGTATATACAATGATGATAGAATGAAAAGTGTGACTTTGATGAATGAGAAACAAGCTATCAATACTTATTTTATCAAGCAATCAAAAGAAGAAGAAAAGAATTATGAAGCTTATCTTGACACTTCAATTAATGTTGTAAGGTTTCTTCTTTAACAAGGTTTTGCATTTTGTGATCATGATGAATTTGATGAAAGCTCAAATAAAAGAAATTTTCTTGAGCTTGTGTCATTTTTTGGTAATCATAATGAGGAGATTCGTAGTGTTGACACCTTCAATTCAAAGAGATATTATAAGTGCTATTGCAAGTGAGACTATTGAAAGAACTGTGAGGTAGATGATGATGTATTTACTATTTTAATTGATGAATATCGTGATTTATCTAATAAAGAGCAAATGACAATGATATTAAGATATATCGATAAGGATGGTCATATTATTGAGCGCTTACATGGTTTAGTGCATGTCTATCATACTACAACAATATCACTTAAGATAGATATGATGCAAATGTTTTGCAAAACTAGTTTAAGTATTACTCAATTATGAGGGCAATGATATGATGGAGCGAGCAATATGAAATGTTAGTTTAATGGATTAAAAGCGTTAATATCAAGAGAAAATCCATCTATTTTTTATATTTATTGCTTTGCACATCAACTCCAATTAGTTGTTATAATAGTTGCTAAGAAACATAAAGAAGTAAGTCAACTATTTGATGCTATTTCTATAATCATGAATTGTGTTGGAGGTTCATGTAAACGCTTTGAGAAGGTTAAAGAATTAGAACTTGATAGAGTTAGTAAGAAATTGAAACTTTGATATAATGAAAGTAGCAAAGGATTAAATCAACCTCTTAGAATTAAAAAGGTTGGAGATATGTGTTGGGTTCAAATTATTATACTTTGTTAAACTTTATTAGAATGTTCCAATCTATTGTGAATGCACTTTGTGTTATCAGTGATGATGATATCAAAGGTAGTGCTTATAATGGTGGAAGATAATATAAATATTTGATTTTATATTTATTATATATTTGATGAAAATAATTTTGGGAAAGACAAATGATTTATCATTAGCACTACAAAGAGAAGATTAAGATATTATCAATGCTTTGAATCTTTAAAGTTTTCGAAGAAACATTTAAATAAGTTTAGAATTGAAGACAATGAATATGAGTGCTTTATTACAAAAATAAGCTTATTTTATAATAAAAATTATATTGAGGTTAGAAAAATGGAAGATAACTCTATAGGGCTAGTGACACGAGTAAGATGAAAGCAAAATGAGGCAACAAATTTACATCATTATCAATATGAAGTGTTCAATATTATCATTTATTATGTGTTAAATGAGCTTGATGATAGATTTGATGTGAGAAATATCGAATTACTTTTTTGTGTTGCATGTCTTGATCGAAGTTATAATTTTGCTTCATTCAATAAAGAAAAGTTTGTTAAGCTTGTACGTATTTATCCTTATGGTTTTTGTATTATTGATTTTTGGCAACTTCAACATCAACTTGATAACTATATTATGGACATACGTGATCATTAAAGACTTCAACTTAAAGGAATAAGTGAAATTGCAAAGGTGTTAGCGAGCTACTTTTTGGTGTATCAGTTAATAAAATTGACATTGCTTTTACCTGTTGGTATTCTAAGTGTTGAGCGAGTATTTTTTGCTATAAAGATTGTAAAGAGTCACTTGAGAAACAAAATTTGTGATGAATTTATAAGTGATTGCTTAGTTACATATATTGAGCGTGACATATCATCAGAAATAGACAATAATGCAACGGTTTCAAAAGATGCAACCTCGACGACAAATCTTTCATAGTACTTGATTTGATTATGTAAATACTCTTAACTTTATATATTATTTTTTAGTATTAATTTAGTTAGAAAAGTTAGTTATACACTTAATTTTGTATTGAAGGTTTGTAATGGGTGTCATTTTGTCCTTGTTGAAGTGCTTTTCAAAGGGTTATCTAACATTGAGAGATTTTGGAAGTTGTGTTTATTATGAATTTAATAGGTACATGTATTTTATAACTTCAATTACTTAAATATGTAATAGTAGAGGTGATTGACTATGCGATTGTCATATAACAAATGTTCATTGTTAATAGTTATTTGCTATCATTTTTGTATTTCATCGTTGTGGCATTTATAGAATCTTAGTGATATTTGTTAAATGTTTTGGTAGTTTGGTTATCAAGTTAAGAATTATTGGTAGTTATATTTGTATTAGGATATTTTTTTACTTTTAAGAAGTTGATTGCATATAAAAATAACTATACTATAATGAATTCTTAGTAATTGGTAGCTTTTTTACGTATATAAGTTTCGCGTATAATGAAGACGCGATGAACCTATATTTTCACCTTTCCACTCTAAATTTTCTAGATACGCCACTAGTTGTGCCCACCAACAAATCCATGTAACGGACCTGACTTATAGTGAGAAAAGTTGAGGTTTTGGTCAAGACATACCATGATTAGATCACTAATGGTTGCCTTTGTCTCCACCAAAAAAAGTTTCTCTCAAGAAATGTTTTATTTGGGAAATACCATATATTTTTATTTAAAAACATGCATGCAACTTAAAATTTAATTGGTAGAGTCTATAAGCAACAGGCCCAATATTGCTACTGAGGTTGAACTATATAATAGAAAATCTTTGAATAGTCTAAACCTATTAAAATTACTGAGATTTTACATGTTAAGCTATCCTCTCCTCATGTGTCTCTTTATGTAGAGACAAAAAGCGTGACTAACTTATACATACAAACTATGAAATCTAAAAAGAGTATTTGTTTACGAGATGTAAACCGAGGAAGTAAAACTATAATTCCAGTTCTTACAACCCATTTGTAACGGGTAAGTACAATACAATATTAAGCAAGGTTGTACTAACATAGACGGAGGCCTAATTACGAGGAAAATTGAAACGGTAGCTTCGGTTCAAATAGTCCCAAACCCCACAAGGAAACATCTCCTCAAGAGAACATGCATTATAAAATGGTGGTCTCGGTTGCAATAAATGTGCTGCTGCTCACCAATATTATAATGATGGCTCATCCATTTTACGTTGTCTTGTGTTCTTTGGGCATTTTTTTCTCTACAGCTTGTACAACATGTTTTAGAAAATGCATTGAAATGTTTATATAGTACAACAACAACAACAACAACTAAGCCTTTTCCCATACTAGACGGGGTTGGCTACATGGATTCTTTGTTTCCACATATCCCTATCGTGTGCCATGTTAGCAGTTAACTCCCAATAAGCTAGATCCTTCTTTATTGTTTCTTTCCAACACTTTTGTGGTCGTCCTCTACCTCTTTTAATACTTTTCAAATTTAGTTTTTCTAACCTTCTTATAGGTTCGTCTTTTGATCTTCTTTCTATATGTCCAAACCATCTTAAACGATGTTCTCTCATTTTATCTTCTATTGGTGTCACTCTTAATTTGTTTCTAATAACCTCATTATGTATACGGTCTTTTCTTGTATGACCACTCATCCATCTCAACATCTTCATTTCAGTCACAGACATCTTTTGTACATGTTGATGATTAACTGCCCAATACTCAAAACCATAAAACATGGCAGGCCTAATTGTTGCTCTATAATATTTACCTTTTAATTTTAATGGTATCTTCTTATTATAAGAAATACCTTATGCTCCTCTCCATTTTAACCAACCAGCAGTAATTCTATGTGTAACATCTCTATCAATTCTTTCATCACTCTGAAAAATTGACCCTAGGTATTTAAAACTTTCCTTTAGGGGAATGCAATGTGTGCCAATTTTAATTTCTATGTCCTTTTAGGGAAATGTTTATATAGTATTCAAGTTTATTCTAAGTAGATTGTACATAATGTATATAAATATATAGATGGGTTTATTTTAAGAATATTCTATCCCTAGAATGCTCCATGGTTAGGCCAACAACTAACCCCAACCCATTAGACTACTCTAGACTTGGATGGTTCCGCTAAAGCGTTGAACTTCGTTCGGTTACAAGCCCTTACACTAGTTACATGACTAACTAGTTACATGGTTATGAGTTATACAATGAATGTGTATACAAAGCAAGTAAAGCCAAGTGAATGGGTTTCCGGAGGAAGGGTGCATGCCTCTACACGTGTGGAATGTGGAGTATACGTCATGCATGTAATGATCGTGACAACTCTCCTCCAACTGAATCTAGACTCGTCCTCGAAGTCATATGGTAAGCACAGCATTACACTGGACACCTATGAATCATCATCCACGCTCTTGCCTGCCCACCTCACCAGATATTGGGTCTGCAACCGTGGCCCAACAATAGTATGTGAGATACGGGATTGGCGGACCTTGTACTAGAAAGCGAGAGTTTTACTCGAGCGAGCAGGGTCAAAATTTGGTAAAGCATGCAAATAAGCATAGCAGAGCAGTTGAGTTTGAGATAAGGGACCAAGTATGGCTTCAGATACTTCAATACATCCGGAAGTAGGTATATAGAGGAAGTCACATAGGGTTGAAGCCGAAATACGATGGACGGTTCATAGTGAGGCAACCATAGAGATTTGAATTTAATACATATCATACATTAAATGAAAAGTATGAAAATATAATAATATTTTTATTTTTAAAATTTAAATATCTGTGGCTACCGTATATATATTATAAAACATGATTTTAAAAAATGATCGAAAAGTATGTTTGGCCGTCTTCCAAACAAAAAGGCGTGAATTTCCCCGGGATTGCCTAAATGTAAAGGTATCTCCAGTGCGGTTGGCAATTGCAAATTACCGAAGTACATGAAGCCGGAAAATGTCAAAGAAAAAAAACAAGGCCCGAGTATAAAAGGATAACGAAACCAAGTCACAAAACTAACTTTTGTGGATCGTTCGTTGCCCGCTCACTCACTGCAACGCGCTCCCGAACTCACTGCAAAGCTAATTGTTATCGCAACACATGATCAAACTTTAAAAACAATAGGAAAAGGCTTAATTGTTGATTATATATATATACGATCAAATTGCTGGCTAGATTGATTTCGTGCAAAGGCCATTTCTTATACGTTTGGTTAGGTGTCTCCAGCCTGTACTGATACATCCAAGGAATAATAGGCTTTTGAAAGTACTGGATATGTTAATTGTGGATTAGAATATCTACCAATCAGCTAAAGTTTGCAATCGTGCATATGATTATGTAGTCTCCAAGGACAGGAATAGGACTTCACATGCATAGATCCTCTATATGGTTTAATTTTAGATGCTCCTTAGTGATATTTTAACTTGATTTTTTCGTTGGTAGAGATTAAATATGAGATAGAATCAAAACCTAAAAGGTTGAGTCGACGAGGAAAAACTATGAAGCTCTTTCTTAATATGAAAGTGTCTTAAACATAGTTAAAATGGTTGCTTTGGGGGTTAAATCATCATATTAGACAAGATATAATATAATTGGAATCAGCAAACCTATAAATATAAGGAATAGGAGAACCGTAAAAGAAAAACTTCATGATTCATAAGAGATATTCATCTCCACCATAAGAAATCCATAAATATAGAAAAGACAATGATTATTGTGGCAAAGTTCGCAACAACAGAGTTGCATACTTTGTATGAGATTATCTTCTAACTTTGTGCATATATGGGGAAGACGTTTTAATTTGCGTGCCATGCCCATGGATCTTATTTCGTATTCTTTCGTCTTCATTGAGGCAATCATTTGGGTGACCGGTCTCCGGTCTCCATCCCACTCTATAATGATGTTTTCCTTGTTTAAACAATGATTGGATAAGCAATTCAAAGACCCAATCTTCATATTCACAGCTTTAAGATCAGAATCACAGACCTCCAAAACTTTCACTTTCTGATTTGAAGCTAGTTTGTTTCAACAGCAAGTCCACCCGGTAGAGCTTTCTCAGTTTCTTGCACAGTAAGTTCATACTTACTTTCCTCATTTCAGTATAGGGATATTAAGTGAGACTCCTGCCAAGAATAGGGCCCTTAATCCATAAGATTGCTTCCCTGAAATTTATTATCATTGATAAGGAAACGTAAAATCTTTAGTAGGACAGTCACACATATTTATTAAATGGTATTTCTGTTAGAGGATAGGCTCCTTAAACCAGAAGATTGCAGACCGGCAATTTGTTATCACTGATCAGGAAACTCAAAATCCTTGGTAGGATTTAGTCATACATATTCAACTGGATGTTGTCCAAGAAGTGCAGTTCGAGGGGTGCTATACTCCCTCTCTCTCTCTCTCTCTCTCTCTCTCTCTCTCTCTCTCTCTCTCTCTCCTGCATGCATGCGCGCGCGATGGTGTAAACAGTTTTCATTTTATAGATGCAGGACAAAAGACAGATCTGCCTCTGGCCCTCAAACACTTATATATATGAATGTAAATGATTTATCAATGAATGTTTCCCATCTTTTATTTTATGAAATGTAAAGTTTTACCTCGGAAAACATCTGAGTTGCTACTTTCTGGTGACCAGTTCATCTTTTAGTCATGGAGCTTCAAATGAGTAGATAAATGCTTCTTGTCATTGATGAGAAACTGATAGTCATTGATGAGAATCTGATGAGATTCATCGCGAAAGGGTGACTCCTGTTTCTGCTGAAAACAATGCTCCCTTATACTGTTCAGTTTCTGCTGACAACCAAAGAATTTCACCCAGTCACGAACCGGTGACTGAGAACACCTCCCACGATCGGCCTTTAGTGAAGCCTTGATTCAGCATGGCGTTCAAAATTTTCTGTGATTAGAAATACCTGATAATATAATTTATATGTAGATGGTAAACTATTCATATACCATCAACAAAGCAATATTGCATGGATACGGGTGCGGTGTACGCAATTTTTTAAAAAACTAAGGTACAGGTACGTTACTATTAAAAAACATAATAATAATAATAAATAATATATATATATATATATATATATATATATATATATATATATATATATATATATATATATACTTGACATGAGTGTATGTGTGTATTAGAGAGAGAGAGAGAGAGGGAGGGAGGGAGAGTACTTGGTTCAAAATTGTCACCATCAAGAGTGAGTGAGGGACTTTAGGTTCCTATAAATTTCATAGGCATCAAACTGCAAGTTAAACCGTAATTGAGCATAGAACAGGAACAAACTTCCACCAACAGCTTGAACAGGTTTTATCAAAACACAATTGCACGAACATTCCAACAACAAGCTCTTTTTAGGTGGCATTGGAGCTTGTTATCGAGGAAAGTGGGAGGAATGATGGCTGAAAAAAGGAAGGTCAGGATTGAGAAGTTCGATGAAAAAGATTTCAACTTCTAGAAGTTGCATATTGAAGTTTATATGCATAAGAAGAAACTTCACCAACCTCCTTTTAGGTGGAAAGCCTGTTACAACAAGGAAAATTGGAAACTATTAGATTAACAGGCCTAAGCGTTGTTAGGTTAATGCTGGCTTGTAACATTACCTTCAACATCATGGATTAGAAAACTACATCAAATAAAGTCTACTGGAGCCGTGATTGTTCAACTTGAAGATGGCTGAGGGTGCTTCTACTATAAATCATATAAACTACATCAATTTTGATTCTTTTATAATCTTTACTTGAAAATTGCAATACTATAGTGACTACAATCAGTAGTTCTTCAAGTTCTACGAACTTTAAGTTTTCTCAATGTTCAAGATTTGATTCTAAGCAAGGATATTCACAAAAGAAAGTAAGGAAAGACTTTGAGTGCTATCTTGAATATGAAAAGCAGGGGAAGAACACAATATCACAATCAAATTTGTGGTAGATCAAAGAGTAAGAACTGATCCAAATCAGAATCCGGGGAAAGATTAGATGAATCCTTGGCCCACCCATTGTCCTGTATGGGTGGAGATCCATCTACTCAAGACTTAACCCAAAGATAATGGATGGCCCATACCGGTTAGAGATGTCAAAATGGTCCTGTATAGAACAATCTGATCCATCCCCCTAATTTTAGTATCTGTTCATTATTTGCTTGCTATCAGTAAGACCTAACCCATTTGGCGAAAACCCACAAATTCATCAACCCATCTTGACTTCCCCTTTAGACCGATCTGCCTAAGTCAGACAATAAGCTACTTATTCTTTTCCAAGCTGAATCTAGTTTTTAGACCTGACCTGTCCAATTTCATCAACAATACCCAACCAAGATCTTCCCTTAACCTTACTGAACCAAACTAAAAGCTTGACCTGAATGTATTAAATCAACTCCAATAATAATACTCACACGAACCAAACCTAGTCCCTAAAACGTCGCTTGATTCTCCAACCGCAAGTCAACCTGAAACCATACCCAAAGCCTTCTATAGTCAACCTTCATTTAGAGGCTAGGCATGTTTGTTTCCAACAGAAATCCCTAGCCCATTCATTTCCAATTAAAATCCATCAGTTAGCAAGTTCCATGCCAGTCTAGTACACCCAAACACCCAGCGTAGACTTTATCTGATCCTCGAATCTGTTACCTTCAGAAATCAAAAGCCTTTGGCCTAGTAGTTCCCATACAATATTGTGCCAACTGCAATCATATTCAATATAAAGATGTATATATCAGCCTCTGCCAAAGTATCTCCTTCAGCATATCCTCCACAGATAGTGAGATATAGATAGAGAGAAGGGGAGGAAATCAAGCTGAGAGAGATGCACCTGAGAAGGGCCTCACTGGAAATCAAGCAGGCCCACCATTCGCCGATCTTAGTGCACCTGAATAAGATGAGAGAGATGCACGAGACGCAGGAACGCAAGAGAGGACGCACGAGAGGCAAGATCGCGAAAAAATTATTTATAGTTTAGTTTTGAATCGGGTTGACCCATTCAGATACGGGTCAACCCAATCCATGAAGTATCCTGTACCGGTACGTGGCGTACCCAAATCTGGGTACGCATACCGGTATAGAGACATACGTACCGGTATGCCATAGGGCGTATGAGTACGTACCAGATGTACCCATAAAGTACCCATATCCAATACGTACTGCATACGGGTATGACGCCCAAAATGGCATACCCGTGCAACGTAGCAACAGAGAAATATGAATATGTTTTGATCCTAGGATACAACATTGAGGATGGTAGCAAATACCGATGTATACAAAATCATTCAAGATCATTTTTGTTGTATTAGTACATGCATAAGGTAAGTTTCAGTTTGGTTTTTGGGAGAAGACATAGTAGATCCAACATACTAATTATCATATCTGCTTTTGCATCAAGCTCTCACATGCGACATTCAGAAGGGGAGTTCCGAATTTCACCTATATATGCACTTATGTGAATGATTACATGTAAAATCTTGTTGCATAATCCATTTTCAACAGATTTTCCTGGCCTGTTAGTAGTTGAAGCTCAAAACGATACGTACAGACGTCCTAACTGGTGAGAACTAAAGTTAGAAACATCCTACAAGTGGGTCATTGCAGCTGCCAACCAGAAACATCACCAACATCCAAAAGCTTGACAGGCTAAGAGAATCATCCGATGGACTATCCGCAATAAATTAACTCAAACGCTTCAGTGTGTTTCTGCATTCAATTTAAGTAAAAAGCTTCAGTGCATATGAAAAGGTTGTCTTCCTTACATAATCCTAGGAGTATCTTTACATCTTCGGCATTGAATTGATGACACCGAACTAAATTGTGGACAATTGACATCGAGTGCCATGCTTTAATTCCACGTCTAATGATGCCAAGGTGTTGCCAGGAAGGATCATGACCATCGTCTATTCGTATCAGGTAAGAGGAAGGAGAAATGCTCTCTTAGTGCCTTCACATGATCAATTGAAACGTGTTCTCAAAAAGCTTCTGCAATTGACAAGATGCAAACTGTCAATTCACTGACGGCCAACACTGTGGAAACTAACCGTATCTACACGCAATTCACAAATCTAACCGATGGATAATAGATGACAATCTACTGGTCAGCATTTCAAATACTTTTATTGAAGGCTTATCCAAGTTGGCTTAACCGAAAATGGGACAAAACCAAGTTTAGATGCAGAGAAGCCTGCCTCGAAACCATCCTCGAACATGATCATAAAGAGAAATATGATACCCATTGCACTAAGGAATGGAAAACGTGGAAAACGTGGAACAACTAAATATCCTATATAAGTTAATTTGCATCCTACACTAATCTTCCAAAAGAATAGCATACACTCGCAAATCTCCCACCAGGCCAAAAAAAAAAACAGTGGCTTGTAAATGGGTCTACACTATTAAATTCAAAGCTGATGAATCTATCGAGAGATACAATGCACGATTAATGGTCAAGGTACAACCAATCATATGGTATTGACTACACATACTTTTGCACCTCTAGCCAAGATAGTACCATCCGAGTACTTCTGAGTGTAGCAGGCAATAAAAGGTAAGAATTATGGTAATTGAACATAAATAATACTTTCTTCCAAGGAGATCTTTTAGAAGACATTTACATGGATCTACCATATGACTATAATGACAATCACCTAGAGTTTGATTTGACAAATTCACTGAGCGGGCACATAGTGTGAGATTAAAAAAAAGAAATATTAATGATCATACTCTCTTCATAAAATGTGGTAATAAGACCATCCTATTAGGAGTGTATGTTGATGATATTATTATTATAGGAGATGACGTAGAAAGTATAAACACCCTTAAGAAAAGGTTGCACAATTTATTTGACTTAAAGGATTTGGGTCATTTATATTATTTACTTGGCATTGAAATGGTCTGATGCAATGAAGGAATGTTTGCATGTCAGAGGAAATATATCTTAGATATATTGGAAGAAATAAAGATACCGAATTGTCACATATGTATTGTTCCTATTGAATCAAATAGAAGGACAAATGATAAAGATGAAGAGTTATATGAAGACACTAGTAGATATCAGAGACTGGTTGGTAAGTTAATATACCTCACCATCACAAGACCTAATATTAGCTTTGGAGTGAATTATGTTAGCAGGTGGATGCATGCTCCGACAAGATAGCACATTAATGTTGTGTTCTACATAATCTGGTATCTTAAATCCATAATTACCCATGGAATCCTAACCAATCACTAGATATTGAAGTGTTTTCATATGTTGAATGAGTATGATCAGTTGATGATAGAAAATCTACATCATGCTACTTTGTGTGTAGATGAAAATATTCTATCCTCAAAGAGCAAGAAACAATCAATAGTTGTAAGGTTGAGTGTAGAAGCTTAATATCAAGCTATTGTACTTATATGTGTGAAGGTCTATGGGTTTCTTCCCTCACAGTGAAAATTGATATTGGAATAAATACCCATATCCATTTCTTTATAGACAATAAGGCAATCATACAAATTGCCTCAAACCTACTATATCATGAGAAGACGAAACACATTGAAGTAGACTATCACTTCATCAGAGAGAAGATCACTCAAGGAGTCTCCAAGCTCATACATATATGTTCATAAAACCAAGCAACCAATATATTAATAAAGTAAGTTACTACAGTAGGCTTGAAAAGAGCTCTTAACAAGTTGAGAGTAACTAGCATCCTACCCCCAACTTGAGGGGATGTGTTAAAGAAGAGATTTGGATCCATTCTCGTTCTGATCCAATAGAAGTTGTTAGGAAATAAATCTTTACTATAGGGGTATTTTAGTCTTTCTTTCTTTCTTATTATAATGTAAATAACCCTAAGGTGTTACCTTGTGATTAAGGGAAGAGAGAGAGAGAAAGTATGGGTGGCAGCAGTATGTGGGAACGCCAGCCCCCATCTCTTCTTCTTCCTCTCTGCTATAAATTTCTATGAGTTTAACAAAGATTTGTGTGAGAAATCTACACCCTTTGTCAGTGAAAGAGTATATGCATTGGAAGACACTTCCAAGTTAAAGCAAATTAATGATGTTCAGTTGATTTAAGGCTAGTAATTTGCTATATACTGATTTCCTAAATTCATGAATGCGATATTCATAGGAAGGTTCATCTCCAAGTTTTTCCATAAGCAGCATTTTTATGTAACCTCCACTACCGTCTTGTGCTGCAACTCCAAAATTATCCCAATTGTATTAGAATTTTCATTTTATTCCACATCCATTTACCTAGGTCAATAAGTGTGGTACTTGTCCATTTACCGTGATATCCATGACAATAGTGTAGCTCTAACTTTCGACAGGGGCAACTGAGTGTATGATTCCTTACTGAGATGCAGATCAAGTTTCATAACACTAACCCTCAGTTGATAGGCCTATATTCCATACCGTCCAGAAAATGATTTACTCTTGAGGGTCAACTCAATTCAAAACTGATACCCAACAGTTTTGTAAGTATGGATATGGACCCCGTATCATTTAGCTATGCTGATATGATAAGTACAATATGTTTCTTACACTCCATTAAAAACTATTTAAAAAAGAAGAGGGCTTACCATAAAAGTGATGTGTTGTAATACAATGGATTTTGCTGTTATTGTGCACTGTCTTGCACTGTCAATTTCATTATGCAGTAAGAACTAAGCTTTTTCAATCACTTGGCATTTCACTGAGAATTTATTCTTTTCAACCACTTAAGAAAACAACTAACTATTTTACTTAAGCCATAAAAGGAATGTGTTCATATCGAATGTATTGTACGGGTGTAACCAAGTCAAGTCGATCCCCAGTATAAAGCTCGACTTGACTTGTGTAAAAACCTTTTAGCTTAAGCTCTACGTTGAGCTTCTATCTCTGAGCTCGATTCAGCTCGAGTAGCTCACTGTTTTAGAGCTTCGAAGAGCTCTTGCGATGGCCCACCATAGGGGCCTGTGAGACAGTGAGAGCTCTTCTGTGATGGAACATCATACGGGCCTCACTTGTCTGCTTTAGTCACATGGACCACATATTTTTAAAACTAAAGCATCGTGATAACCAATACCAAGGTGCTCTCTCCCTGATGCCTTTCAAAAAAGGTACTTTCTCCCAAACACAAACTTCACATTTTATTGGCCATTTGCCACTTTCTGTCCTACAATTTCTTGATATGAGACTAAAGAAACTAATGTTGCTGTAAAAAGATAGCTATTTGAATTTATCGTGTATAGGTTGACTTGGTTCTTGAGCCACCTGAGTTGAGCACTAGTGAGCTTGAGTCAGTATATAGGTTGAGCTTGAGCAAGCTAGACAGGACCTAGTCGAACTTTAGTTATCGTAAGTCATTCTTGAGTAGCTAGCGAGCAGTCCCCCAGTGTGTTGTGTAATATGCATGATATGGATATGCCCATGTAACATCCGATACCATAGAATACAGGGCTATTTTGCAATACACCCATATAGTGTATTGACTTCGTTGATATCATACGTCTTATGTGATACATTATAATTTATAACAGTGAACCCAACAAGACAACTCCGCCCATGTAAGGGATCACCCTTGCATTGCCGGTCCCAAGCCCGGATAAAGGAGGAGGGTTGTGTTAGGCTTCCAACAGCCAGCGTAAAACTTCGTCGGATTTCTACAACATGGATTACAAAAATTATGAGCATTGCTTTGGGGCGTTCCCGCTTAGCGACGTGCTGCAGAGCCCGAATGCAGTAAGAAGTAAGCAAGGGCCACTACATTTTCGCCCGAATGTAGTGAATCAATTGCAGAGAGGGTTCCCACATCATGGACGGGTGTGGGTAAAGAAGTTAGTCCCGCTACATTGCCGCCCGAATGTAGTGAAAAATTTTCAGAGAGGGTCTCCGCATTTTGATTATGGACGGATGCGGGGGGTAAAGAAGCTAGTCCTAGATAATAAGATTCGTATTGGTTCTTGGAATATCGGAACATTGTCAGGTAAGCTAATGAAGGTGGTAGATACTATGATTCGGAGAAAGATTCATATTCTATGTTTACAAGAGACAAAATGGGTTGGAGAAAAAGCAAAGGAGATAGAGGATACAGGTTTTAAATTATGGTACTCAGGTAAAGAAAAGGCCCGAAACGGAGTTGGTATTATCATAAATAAAGATTTAAAGGAGAGTGTAGTAGACATACAACGATATGGTGACCGAATCATGACATTAAAATTAGTGTTAGGAGTAGAGGTTTTGAATATAGTTTGTGCTTACACACCCCAAGTAGGACTAGAAGATAGTATAAAGACAGTTTTTTGGGAAGAGTTAGATAAGGTGTTTCAAAAGATTCCACAAAGGGAGATGATTTGTTTAGGAGGAGATTTAAATGGACATGTCGGTAAAGAGGCATTAGGATATCAAGGGATTCATGGAAACTTTGGTTATGGGGATATAAACGAGGAAGGTAGGGAGATTTTAAATTTTGCTATGTCATTTGATCTTTTTATAGTCAATACAATCTTCAAAAAACGAGATGAACATTTAATTACTTATAAGAGTGGCTTATCACAAACACAAATTGATTACTTTATTTGTAGAAAAAAAGATAGAGCGTGTTGTAAAGATTGTAAGGTAATTCCAGGAGAAAGCTTAACCACCCAACATCGACTTTTAGTTATGGATTTACAAATAAAAAAATGGACAAAGAAGAAAAGAGCGCATCGAGCTATTCAGACTAAATGGTGGAACCTCAAAAGTGAGAAAGAAGATATATTTAAACAAAAAGTCCTTCAAGGAGATGTTTGGAATTATGTTGGCACACCCTCTGATATGTGGAACAATATGGCTATACATATTAGGAAAGTGGCGAAGATGTGTTAGGGGTATCTAAGGGAGGTGTACCGGCACAAAAAGAAGCTTGGTGGTGGAGTGAAGTAGTACAAAACAAAATCAAGGCAAAGAGGGCATGTTACAAATTACATTATGCTAAGAAAACTAGTGAAACTTTAGAAGCTTATAAGAAAGCAAAGAAGGAAGCAAAAAAGGCCGTTAGTGAAGCAAAAGCTAAGATTTGGGATGACTTATATAAAAAACTCAACTCAAAAGAGGGTGAAAGAGACATTTTTAGGATAGCTAGGGCTAGAGATAAGAAAACTAAAGATCTTAATTATGTTAGATGCATAAAAGATGAGGATGAAAAAATTCTAGTGGCAAATGATGATATAAGAAATAGATGGAAAAACTATTTTTATAATCTTTTTAATGAAAATAAAGATGTTAGTATTAGTTTAGGAGATTTAGCCAAGTCAGAAAAGTATATAAACCACAATTTCTACCGACGTATTCAAAAGAATGAAGTCAAAGAGGCTCTTAAACATATGAAGAGTGGTAAATCGGTAGGACCAGATAATATTCCTATAGAAGTTTGGAAAATACTAGGAGAAATAGGAATCACTTGGCTCACAAGACTATTTAATGAAATATGGAAAAACCAAAAGATGGCCGAGGAATGGAGAGCAAGTACACTTATACCCATATATAAAAACAAGGGAGACATTCAAAATTGTGCGAATTATCGAGGTATCAAGTTAATGAGTCATACTATGAAATTATGGGAAAGAATTATTGAACGTAGGTTAAGACAAGTATCAAGTACAACAGAGAACCAATTTGGATTTATGCCTGATAGATCTACTATTGAAGCGATTCACCTTTTGAGACGTCTTATGGAACATTTTAGAGCAAAAAAGAAAGACCTTCACATGATATTTATTGATCTAGAAAAAGCTTATGATAGGGTACCGAGGGAGGTTCTTTGGAGAACTTTGGAAAAAGAGGTATCCCATTGACATATATTAACCTTATAAGAGACATGTATGATGGTGCAAAAACATGTGTGAGGACTCATGAAGGAACGACAGACTTCTTTGAAGTTAATATTGGGTTACATCAAGGATCAACTTTAAGTCCATACTTATTTATAATGGTGATGGATGAGTTAACAAAACATATTCAAGATGAAGTACCTTGGTGTATGTTATTTGCAGATGACATTGTATTAGTGGAGGAGTCTAAGGAAAAAGTTAATAGAAAATTGGAACTATGGAGAGAAACATTAGAAAACAAAGGCCTCCGACTTAGTAGAACAAAGACAGAATATATGGAATGTAAGTTTGATCATTTGGCTACTTCAGAGGACATAGAAATTAAAATTGGCACACATTGCATTCTCCAAAAGGAAAGTTTTAAATACCTAGGATCAATTTTTCAAAGTGATGGAAGAATTGATGGAGATGTTACACATAGAATTAATGCTGGTTGGTTAAAATGGAGAGGAGCATCAGGTATTCTTTGTGACAAGAAGATACCATTAAAATTAAAAGGTAAATATTATAGAGCAGCAGTTAGGCCTACCATGTTTTATGGTTCTGAGTGTTGGGCAGTTAATCATCAACATGTACAAAAGATGTCTGTGACAGAAATGAAGATGTTGAGATGGATGGGTGGTCATACAAGAAAAGACCGTATACATAATGAGGTTATTAGAAACAAATTAGGAGTGGCACCAATAGAGGATAAAATGAGAGAACAACGTTTAAGATGGTTTGGACATATAGAAAGAAGATCAAAAGAAGGTTAGAAAACCTAAATTTGGAAAGTATTAAAAGAGGTAGAGGACGACCACAAAAGTGTTGGAAAGAAACAATAAAGAATGATCTAGCTTATTGGGAGTTAACTGCTAACATGGCACACGATAGAGATCTGTGGAAACAAAGAATCCATGTAGCCGACCCCGTCTAGTATGGGAAAAGGCTTAGTTGTTGTTGTAGTTGTTGTTGTTGAACCCAACAAGACGGCGTCGTCGGGATCACCTGGACCTCACTTATTCCTGTCCAAATTTGAGTATTGTGCATGTGTGCGTGGTGAACTTTGCATCCTTTTGCTTGTCTTTATAGAATGTTAAAGAACTTGTCCTGATACCTATGCATGTTGGTTTGTTTTCATGCAATATATTGCAGCTCAGCTGGGGAGACACTTGGCCTTGGATCACAATCTAAAGTTGGATTTGTAGCAGCAGATTTTGAGCGCTCATCCCTCATCCTATGCGGCAAAGCTTTTGCAAACATTGCTGCCATTAAAGATGCGCAACTTCTTTGGCTTGTCCTGTAATATATGCAAGAGGCGGTCTCCCTGTATCTGCAAGGTAATGACATCTGGCTTTGTTGTTTCATTTCCAAGTTTGCTAGTTGACTCCGGCTGCTGCATCCATAGGCTGCTCGTGTCTGGTGATTCTGTGGTTCTGGTATTTGCTCCAAAGGATACTATTCAGAAATGCACCATTGTTTCAAACCAAAGATGCTGACACACCAAACCTCTATAAGCAGCCAGCATCAGTGATCATTGCAACCTGTTGGCCATGTTTTTGAGCTGGTTTCCACCGATCCAAGATTTTCTTTTGCAATCTTATATGCACCTTTTATTCTCATTTTCGAAAGAAAGAAACCTAGCACCTGTCTTCTTTATCATGATTTTGCAATCTAGTAAGTTATGCTTTCAATCTTCTTATACTGGTCAGTAATGGCGATATGGTGAAGCTTTCTGAGGTACTCTTTTTCTTTTATTTCTGAAGAGCAGATCTGGTGCTCTTCCACTGATATCGAAACTCTCCCCTGGACAAGCTGCTTATCATTTTCTGGCTGGCTATCAAGGTGGAAATTTCATCCCAACATATCATGATCAGTTGTCTGTTGATCCATTGGAGCTTGCCGAGAGACTTCTATTTCAGGTTTCCTTTTCCAAAAGCCTGGTGCCTTGTTATTTGTTAATATGTGAATAACCCTCTTCTGTCGGATGTGTTGCAGTTGCAGAGCAATGAGATTCCATCATTTCTAATCAACGTTAGTGAAGGAGAAAAACATGTGGCTGGTATGTAGCCCTACAGTGTTTTCTGTTCGTTACATTGCCGATGCAATAGAACCTATTTTGCACAAGTGAAAAATATATGCCACCAAAATCTTGTGTGCTTGGCATTTTTAATATATAAAACGTAGTCAAGTATATGCCTACCTGTATTATTCAACTCTCTTAATGTGAGTTTGAAGCTTTCGCTATATTTACTTGAGCTGAAAACGAACATTATATAATATTCTAGGCAAGGATTTTGCCAAGCTAGTGGAATCAACCCTTTCAAAGAATGCATACCCAAGTGGGCATGCAGCGTCTGAACTGAAAGGTAAACACTTTTTCATCCATCATTTGCTTTCTTTTTATACCATGGATTACACTTTTCCCAAGCCCGGATAAAGGAGGAGGATTGTGTTAGGCTTCCGCAGCATAAAACTTTGTCGGATTTTTATACCATGGATTACACAAATTTGTTTTCTTTTTATATCAGGCCAAAAGAAGTCTATACTTAAATAGTGTTTCATCTACCAGTTGTAGAGCTCAAAACAAGGTATCAGGACTTCATATCAAGCAAATATCCAGAATTACCTGAAGAGTTTCCCTTCTAATTTGCTAGTTACTTGTGTACATTGTTACATGGTACGACTAGGTTAACCTCATTTGATTCCAGAAATAAAGGTTCTAACAATTCTGTATGTTTCACATGCATATTGAGTTCCTCTTTTCTTGAGTTAATTCATAAGATCCTATATATTACTGAATCCAGTGTTACTGAGAAGAGCAGATCGAAAGCGGAAAAAACTTGTATAGTGTTCATTCAGCTGAAGTGCATCATTGGTTGAGTGAACTGTTCTTTGTTATTTCAAGATGCTAACAATTCGCTTAATTTCTACTTCAAGATGTTATTAAAGAAATACTACTCTCTTTTCCTTGCATTCTCTTCACTTTGCCTCCCTCTAAAGTGAGTTTTCAAAGTTGTAAACATATGATAACTTACAGAAACCCAGTCTCCTGGTTGATGAATACTAAAATTTTAGTGTTGTTTTCTAGAGGCTGGAGTCATCTTCATCAGATTTCATTTCATAGGAGGCACTTTTCTTAGAAGACTGCAAACAAAATTTAGTAGTACAAAGACGTAAGATGGCCGCTCTCCGGGTCAAGTCCTGTGATTTTGACCTTTGCTTGTGCGTAGATATTGTGATAGGCTTGACTGAGTTTGAACCAGATTTTTCTTGGTTCAAACCAAAAGAAAGCACTTTTTTGGATCTGTGGTGGGATTAGATTTCCCACATTCACTTTGATAGCAAATTCCCTAAGGCTGGTACTTGTGAGAAGACCTGGTTGGAGGTGATATTCATCAGAACATGATTCAAGACAATACATACTCTCCTTTTAGCTTCATTAGGTACGCTTGAGCTCATTTTAGCATTTCTTCTCTATTCGCTGTGGTTACTTTGACCACTCCTGACAGATCGAACCCAAGCTGCATATTTGGATCTAAATTTACATTGAATCAGCCACCCGTTCTCTGGCTGCCATCAGCATCGTTTTGTTGCCAGCTTCCCACTCGCTGTAGTCGCTGAGGAAGACTATCTTGCAACCCCAACTGCATCCCCATGCCCTGAATCCGCCAACCATCGCCAATCCACTGCTAAGCTGCCATGACCTCTATTTGCCGCCACATATCCATTACCTGTTAGCATTGATCGTTTGCCCACAACCTAAATCAGTCGCAAATGGTGTTAATCGGCAAGGACACTACTTCAAGTCTGAATCTCATTGAAAAAAGATATTGATCTCCTGAAACCTTCCTCAGTCGCTGGCAGAGTGCATTGAGAAGCCGTGTTCCCGATCTTGCCTTCTTCCCTGCATTTTCTTCTCCTTGATGTCCAAGCCATGTCTGAGAACTGCATTCAACGGCCAGCCCCACCGGCCATCTTCCCTTTCCTCAATTCAATTCCCGTTGGCGACATCCATCCTCTAGATTTCTCAGCCTTCATTATCAGTAAGCCACCGTCTTCCCTGCATTCAACCGGAATTTCTTGGGTTTTATGTGTAATAGATTCGATTCCAAGTGATCTACCGTTACCCAGATCCCCCACAAGACCTGGTTACGCATTTAGACCCGACCCTACCTGATTTCTGGGTAGCTAGATTCAAACCTGATGAACACACACCTAGTCCTATTAGAACACAACCCATTTGCCCATATCCTAACCGTTGACTGGACAGGGATAATTTTTGCCGAGCCTAAACACAATGAAACCTAAACCAAAACCAGGGCTAAAGAGAGTGATTCTATGATTACTCCTGATCAATAGATGTCCTTGGGAAATTCCATTCTTCCTTCCCAATCAACGAGTCTGTTGATCGTATTGTTTGCGTGTGCCTAGTGGGAAAGAAAAGCATGCGCTGGATGTTGACTTTCCGGAACAAGTTCGTTGTTTCTTGGACGGACAGCCGGTACCCGTGTTTGGTGGATTTTGGCACTCGAGCTCCATGAAAAAGGAAAGGCGCAACGAAGAAATCAACCGTCAAGTGGGGTTATGTGATTGCTCGTGCCGGCCCGCCAGAGCCACCAACCATTCTAAGGAAAATGGACGTCTGCGCTCAAAGAGAGAGTGGGGGGGGGTCGGTTGGGGCGCATTCAGGTGGCTGTGGTTCACGGACGTGCCACCCAGATGGCAGTAAGAGAGAGAGAGTACCGGCGGCTAGATTTAGATTTTGTGTCTTGATTATTGGTTGAAGATATGAAGAAGGAGAGGAGGGAAAAGATGATGCTATTGCAGTTAGTTCTTAAACTCGTTTATGATTATCCATTCCAAGATTATTCCATACACACACACACAGGAAGGAAATTTAAGTTGATAGTACCGAAACTATAGTAGCAAAGAGTTGTATGGTGCAAAGCAGTACTCAGCACATTCCTCCTCCTAAGGAAGCAACAAGAGCATAGATGAACGCGCGACACACATACACAGAGTTTGATTTGAAAATATTCCATCTATTAAAGAAAAACTACAAGGTCAGTGAGTTACATATGATACAAAAACGGAAACGAACAGTATATACTGTACAAACTTTACAACTGAACTATGTATACTCTGCACATAACTCCTCCGAGTCACCAAAATCAGCAACAAAAGTAGAGACAGCGTTGCTCCTCTTATTCCGTTAGATGTTATAAGCTCCGACACGGGTACTGCATTAGAGCTTACTTATCAGCACTATTAGTGCAACCATAATAATCACTACAACGATTGGGAGGACCGGTAGAGAAATTTTAGCTGCAGAAACTCATCATCTTCGTCAATAGGCTGCAATCAGTGGTGATGTCCCAACCACCTTTTCCTCGTGCTTTTCCTCATCTTCTTGTTCAGCGTCCCAAAGAAAATGGGCGTATGAAGCTAGTACATAGCTGTATCAACGTTGCAAAGAGAATTAGAGCTTAGCAACGTACCTCTGTGTGTGTGTAAAGAAACATAGAGGATGAAGAAATTTCAGAATTACCAGTCATCTGGGGACGCTTTGATGGCTTGGTCGAAGTAGCTCTCAGCTCTCTTCTCGTCTCTGTAACTGTCCCATATCAACTTGGCGTACAGAGACAACACCTCGCCATCAGCCGGAGCCTCTAAGATTGCTCTCTCGTAGTATTCTTCTGCCTTAGCTACATCCTTTTCTACCTGCCGACGCATTGGGCAACACGTCAGAGGACAAAACATTGAGATAGGAGAGGAAAAAACAATTAAAACCAATGTTTGTCATTATATTCTGCAATTTAATGAGATGCTCCATATCTATCAAGTAGTGCGAAAACCCAATGGGCGGAGAAAAAGAGGGAGACACTAACGTTACCTCGTGCAAGTACTTCCCGTAGTTCCTCAGCATAAGAGGATTCCTCGGGTTCGCCTTCAACATCTCCTTATAGTATGCCCCTACTCCACTCTGATCGGACCCTCCGCCACTAGAAGACCTGTTCCCACCGCCTCCTCCTCCATTTCTGCCACCGCTCTTCCCTCCGTTGCCACCGGCGCCGTCAAACCACAACTGCTCCGTTAATGCCTCCTCCTCCGTAGTTACCATCCTGGCAAGGCACCCCATCTTTTTTCCGACGACCACAGACACTTCGTCCTCATGCAAAATTCCAATCCCCGCCTCAAGATTCTCCTTCACGGACCTCCTAGGCTTCGATGAGGACGAGAGATCAATGGAAGCTAACCTCCTGAGCGCGGATCCCGCACTGGAATCCTTGTTTTCCGTCCATACAAGATCCGCTTCCGACCTCACCCGACAGAAAACGGGAGAATTGCTGGAATCCCTCGCCTCAAAATGCAAGGACGTCCTCGGCGAGACGGCGCCGCTTCTCGCCGGGAAAAAGAATCCGGCGCAGGAATCGTGACCGGGGAAGGCGCCGGGCGAGCCCGACCCGAGTGACGGCATCGTCATCTGGCCGGATCCGGTACTCCACAGGATTGCTTTCATGGCGTAAACGAATTCTGTGTTATATGATCCCGAAAGAGAAGAAGAATGGTATTCTGGGAAGTATGGTGGCTCCCTTCACACGCTATTTATTGTGAGCCCGGAGACAGAGGTCTTAACGCCGTCAGACGACGATGCTGCCGTTTTCTTCGCAACCGTTGGATCGTACACGTGGACTCCAAGTCCCTCCTCATGCGAGCGTCCACGTGGGCTTGCTGACATGGCGTCCCCTCCTTCGAAGCAATCCCTTGTGGGCTCTACTTAGAACCCCTTTGGACAGCTGGAAGCGTGGCACAACGCCCTGCAAGATGCTGAAACTTTCATGATATGCCACTTCAAATGGATCGGATCATTTCCAGATCTGTGAATCTCCGAATCCGGTTATTGGAACCATCCACTTGCCTATGGTTCGGATTGTGAGCAGAACGTCTTGATAATATTGATTTAATTAGCTCATTAGGGCTGAACCAAATCAGGACTTTTAATGAGTCAAGATGGATGAGCTGAACACAAGCTTCGAATTAAAGTTAAAAAATATAACTGTTATATATAACTTAAATAGAAATTATATTTTCCAATTGCAAGTTAAGTCCAAATTCTAAGTTTATATAATTTTCTTGTGAAAGAATTGACATGGTTTGTAGCATATATGTGTATAATAATATTCTATATACTTTAAGCTACCTTATTCAAGATTGAACCAAACATTTATAACTCATCTTCTTTTCGGATCATTTAGATACGACTGAGCTCATCACCAGCCAAACTGAGCTAAAGCACGAGCAGCTTGTATGATTTACCAGCCCTAGCAGTTTAGGCGAGGCACCAAAGCTAACTCAACTCACTCGAATCAATCAGATTATCCGATTTGCATCAGGGGAGTTAGAGAAGAGTGGCAGGAGAAGTAATATTGGTGACATCAAAGGTATGTTAAGAGATGTCAGAGTTCGAGAAGCGAGGAGCATCTCCAGTAAGCGACGAAACTGCCCGCCTTTTGGTAAAACCCGCTGTTTTCTGTAAAACTGCCTGTAGGTTTGTGGTTTTCTGACTCTCGGCCGGCGATTGGAAAGTGAATTTCTCGCCGATCTTTCGGGCTTGAGGTAATGTCCAGAACGGATCGGTCCGTCCGTGAAACGGGTCCAGACTTTTGGTCCATGATGATTAAATCAAATGCAAACCTTCAGCTAAGGGCGTTTGATTACGAGGACGGTTCAACGGAACTGTTTCCATTGGCCAGTTTCATTGACTTGCTCGTGGACCTCAAATCCCGCCTTTTATTACATCTCGAGTTTTTTTTTATGATTACGAGTTCTAGGCCTATAACAGTTATAAGCTAAAACCTCATAACCGAATGTGAGTGCATTATAATCTCTACCATGCATCTAAAGGACTGTGATTTTATTTCCATGCTATCTTATGACAATCCAACCTTCTTGATCCAGATTGCTAACAAAAGCGTGTTGAAATGGCACTCAAATCCAGGTGCATGTCCCAAGTATGGAGCTCATGACCTACGTCTTGTGAGTCGACCCACTAGCCAGGTGAGCTATTGCTCATTAAGCAAGGTGATATAGACTATCTTGTTTTGAGTAGACAAACCCCAAATCTACTTCTAACAGAGAAAAGGTATAATTTTTCCATGTAAGAACATTTAGATGTAAAAATAGAGAACTGGCGTTGATTAGAAGTCTTGTATCTAAGGGTGTCCACTTTCTTGCACCTTCTTTTGAGCTTTAAAATACTGGACATTATGGGGTGCTTGATTACGAGGTCAAGAGTGAGCTGTTAATCGGCTTCATAATCGAGTAAAAGTGAGTTTTATTACTCAGTATGCAAAAACTTAGGTTTGATTACTACGAGAGGCATTGGAATTATAGTTCCAGTTCGGCCATCCCCAAGTCTTATAATCAAAGACCCCCTCTAGACCTCACTGGACTTATAATGGGAACTTCCAGCTGTGGGACCAATGTGAGTGCCCGAACTCAGCATAAGAATGCAATAAACGTCTCTGTCTATGGTTTGTATGTTTATTTTTGCACGAAAATGATATTACCAAATAAGGACAAATACAAGAACGTCCCAACTCATTATATTATTTGAAGTGGGTGCAGTGAACCCAGGGAAACCATCGGCGGGCTGGTTGTTTGGCCTCAAAGAGACGATAGTGTCACTATCTTTAAGGACAACCGTTCACATTTGCTCCTCCACCTTCCAATACGGGGTCCCAGCCTCAGACCCAACCCGACCCAGCCCCAGCAAACCGGATCCGGGTCAGGCAGGTCCTGAACAAAGAAAAGAGTAATGAACTGCTCTCACACCTTGTGACTTAAAGCTCGAGCCACTACAACTGATTTTTTAATCGCTTGAAGATATGGATGACCGCATATAAAGTATTAGGATTTGATACATATCCATGTCCGTATGCTAACTCATCAACTTTTAAAACTCCATTATCTCTTGAGAAAGTGTTTAGTTGTTCATGTTCTTTAACTTTAGTCTCTGGAATAGGTATAAAAAGTTTGTCGTCATTATCATATTCGTTCTTAATTAAGCACTATATCAACGACGGTGTAAAAGGGGTGATTAGAATAACTCACTTGGCCAGGGAGTCGACTCACAGGTTGCAAGTCATGAGTTTGGTACCTGGTTCGGCTGCCCAATTGTGTCAAAAAAATAAAAGGCACAATTAGTGTGTCACGCGTAAAAACAACAAAACAATACTTGAGCTTTTTTTCCAATATTAGATGGGATCAATTACACGAGTTCTTTATTTCCATAAAGTTTAATCTTGTGATGCTTGTGTTAAGCATAGAAGTTTTGTATAAATATGACGCTTTTTTCTTTAATTTTGAGCTTACAAATGTGTTTTTTTTCAAAAAATTACTACATTACGAAAACCAGAAAATCGCGAGAAATAGAAAACTAAGAATTCATGATCTTGACCATTCGTTAGGCATAGCTTACCAAAGAGAGAGAGAGAGAGAGAGAGAGAGAGAGAAACTCCCGAATTCGTGATCTTCGTGACATTTCACAATCCGGAACTTGTCGAGCATGCCACGTAGGACAACCATAAGCAGGAGAGGGATTCCTGGTTGACCGCTGGAGCACGTGTGGGGCCTCTCACGTGAAGAAATTCATATAAGATATTATCATGATTTCACATACCAATTATCACGGGAACCATGAGGACACGTGTTAAAGGTGGGCCCACAGTTGCATGTTGATGATTGACAATTGCATGATGCCATAGCATGCCCATAACATCATTCCCTCATGCTACGACAAAACGGGCGGGTACACCAAACTCCAAATGGACCAGATACATCCATCAATCCTTAGATCTAGACCTGGATAGGGTCGTACTGGATCAAGACCCAATAATTTGCACAAGCATGTCAGTGCTGCAAATATGAGATACATGGAAACCCAATACAAACACGACCCAGAAAGTTTTACTTTCTTGTCCACAAAGTGTAATATGAAGAAAACCAACACCTTTTTTACATGAAGGCTCAATGTATAGACATGTATGGTTTTGGTTCTTCTGAAACCAGTAACCGGAATCAGGTCGATCTGGTCCAGAACCACCAGTTTCGGTGGTTTAAAATGTCAGTTTTGGTTGCCTGGGCCTCGTGCCGTCAGACATCACTCTTTTTTATTTGGATCCAAGACACAAAGACAACGACCCTGTCTTTTGGGAGTTTCCGAGAATTTGGTTGCATCATAAAGTCCAAATCCGATTAAGTGGAAGGTGGACTAGATCCAGATGAGGGTCCACATTGAAGGCACATTCGGAGAACTGACTAAGAACTTCCATAGGCCTTACTTGGCTGGTTTCAAGTAAACCAGGACGTGCAGTTTCGGTTATATCAAAGCCGAGAACTGAACCAGACTCATCTGGATCCAAATCCGGTTCCCATGTTTTGGGTCTATTTAGAGGCTTGTTCTAGTATCATTTTATTTGAAAATTTCTTAAAACAAGTATAGGATTTTTAATATTATAAAGAAAAAGGGACTTAGGACCGTCAGTTCTAGATAAGGAGGCATGGCTGGTAGCATCTTCCTCTATTGAGAGATGTGGTATAATGTCTCTTTTAAAAGAGAGATATGGTTACAACGTTTCTTATATATTATATATATATATATATATATGTGTGTGTGTGTGTGTGTGTGTGTCTGGCAACTTATATTTATGTGATAGAACCGAACCAGGTTTCATTTTGACTGCATTTTCGAGTTTTTTTTTTGTTTTTTTTATTTTGCGAAATATGTCAAATCACTTGGATTTCAATGCTGTCATCCTCTCAATCTTTCTGTTTGGAGAAATGACTGCACAGAGACAGATCACAGTTGGGTGTGACTCTTCCTGCGCTCAAGGGGCAAGCTTGAGTTGTGAATCAATTGCTTTTGAAAGTTTACTTGGAATAATATAAGACGACATAAAGCTAACATATCTATCCAACTCTTCTTCAAAAGGAGCCTTTGTTTTGACGCCATACTGAATCAACCTTCCAGGGTTAATTCATGAAAGCATTTCAAAATTTCTATGCCATGCTTGAAGATTGTATGTGTTGGAGAGAGAGGGGGAGACGAAAAGAAGGGACAAAGCAAGTAAAGAAAAGAAATACTGCTTCCTCCTTATCGGTTTAGCATGCTGCACTGGTACAAAATATATTATTTTTTGTGGTTTTTTCTAATATTCGTCTGATCATGACTTTGTTCTCCACATAATGTCAAAGAGATGAACCACTTAGAAGTCGTATTATCAAAATTCTATTCATGACAACTTAGCTTATTATAATGAAATGTGCCTCTTTGGCCCCATCAACTAGTCCTCATGATAATTCAATATTAATCACGTTTTTGAGAATGAAACATGCAATTAGCTTATTATAGTTTCTGATACATGCCGTTCTTGATTGATATTCATGTGGTTTTACAGGATTCTATATCTGTGACATACAGATGGCCCAATCGGAACTGCTGATGGTTTGAACCAGAACGAAATCGGACCCATACTAGGATCGCCTAACCGAACCCAAAACCACAACGATTCTGGGATTCTCCGGTTTGGTTACGGTTTTTTATTTCTTCAAAACTATCGTTCCAATTTAATGTTATAGGATTGTTCAAGGTTCTTTTTATTTTATTTTGGTTGTTTGCATTTTTTCCTTCAAACCGAAACCAAAACCAGAACCAGTGGTCACGATGGATCTCGGTTCGGTTATGATTCATTGTTTGGGGTGAACCGGACTGTTCGTGTCCAGTGATGCGAGTATTATAGAGTTAAGCTTAAATCATATCCATGGATTTCTACAGGTGCTGGTACTTTTCACAAAATGGGTCCCACTTTGTGAGCCTCAAAATAACAGCCATCCATCATCAGACTACGCGGCTGAGATTTCAAAGCATGTTTAAGATGTGCAATCTGAACTGCCACGTTCGGGCTTGGGTTTTCTCAGATTTCAGTTCGGAACCTTCAGACCCGCATTAAGAGCCCTCCAAATCCGAAGTGGGCTCCGACTTTCTTCCCGATTCTCTGCAATCACCGTTTCCCGACTACTTCCGGCCGGCGATTCTTTCTCTTTCTCTCTTCTGTACGTCAAAAGTGTTTCTGCAGCAGGCATTGAACGTTTTCCTGTGAGTTCTTCGGTTTTTTTCTATGAGATAGTATACCCCATTCTGTCTGTCTCCCTCTCAAACTTAATTATATTCTATATTTACGTGGATTTCTGTCTTTGTAGAGCTTTCAGTTTGTACTTCTATGGATCTCATAGGAAGTAAGGCAGGAGGATCAGCTTTTACTGTTAGGCCTTTCAATTTATCCATTTAAAACCTTATTCCTCCCGCTTTCTCCGCCTTCGTTGAATTTCTTGAAGTTCTGTCTTCCTTTTCTGTTCGTTTCTGGATGTTCTTTCGTTTATTTCATCATGATACAAATTTTTGCAGTATGATCCTTTACAAAGGAGCCCTCCTTTTTGTTGATCTCTCATTTTCATTGTCGATTGAGTCGATGATTTGGCAAAACCTTTGTTCCTTTTCGTTTTTTCATAATGTTATCTATGAAATTGTGCTATTTATTCATGAGAATCCCTGTGGTAAGAAATAGAGAGGCCTGAAAATTGTAAACAAACGACAAAACAGTTGAAGGTAAAAACTAAATATTTTTGGGGTAAGTTATTAAGTGCACCTAACCTGTTCATATTTCAGAAACTCTAAGAACTTTAGCTTTCAACTCAAAACCAAAAGAACAATACAACAACTAAACCTTTTCCCATACTAAAACCAAAAGAACAATATTTGGGGTAGCTAAACCGGCCTGTGAGACTAAGGATCTATCATTTTCATTGCTGATTGAGTAAACCAGCGGAAGAACCAGAAAACTCGAGAAGTCAGGTTCTTTGTTTCTTACGATCTAAGTCCGAACTTAATCAGTATCGCGCTATTGTTATAGGATTCATATCATTATTTTGATTCTTTTATGATTCTGATATTAAATCATTGATGGACACATCATGGCTGTAGGTTGACCGTTATTGGAGTTAAAATTTTGCGATGGCTGGAGATACAACGTGGGTGGGAAAGAAGCCCCTCCGACGATTGGGGGGCATGGCTGATGCCTTGTCGCTTGCTTCAGATCTCGGCTTCACGATCCCTTCACCACAGGTGCTCTATCCTCTCCCTGTTTCTTGATCTACTCACAATAACTCCTATTTATCCAGAAAGTGGGATAAATCGAGAACTTCGATAGGGTGATGTTATCCCTTCTTTTCAAATCCGTACCATGAATTATCTAAGCACTCAATTTTTTTTACTGTTTTCCTTTTGCATTGCTTGGCCTTCGGATTTGTGTCGTCTCAACTACCAGCTACCGAAGATATGGTATGAATCTTCTGGATTTAATGCACTCCATTGGGTTGATACTTTGGGAATCTTCAGAATTTCTTCAGCTCTGATTTCTTGTTGCCACCTCCATCTTTGCGGATGCAGTATTGCTGATCATTCTCTCTCTGCGTGTGTACGTGTGTGCTGGCTGGGGTAGAGTTGTGAGGCTTATATGGCGGCCAAATTGCATTCATTATTGTTAGTTTTAGCAATTTGTGGAGGGGATCCTACTATGGGGAAGTCCACAACATGGGTTCAGCTAGTTTAAGGCAAGGACAAGTTTTAGCCAAGGATTTATGTTGGACAAGCATTGATTTCCATGTGGGGCGATAAAGGGTGTCTTGTAGTAGCTCAACGGAATACAAAGCTCTAAGTGATTTCCTGTCTCCTTTGTGATAGTGTTTATTCTGCTCTCATGGCAAAGAAGGTATAGGCGCCTTCTACTTCAGGGCTTGATCTCTTAATGAAGTATATTGGCTGGATTGTTTAACCTTTTTCTGGATGAACAATAGTATATTTAAAGATGGAGAGAAATCTTGGGATGATGTACTTATTGTTGTACTATGGTACAAATTGTTTCTAGAACTTCCTAGCTTTGTCTGCAATGAACGTAGTACCTTTGTGGTTCATAGCTGAATGTGACGCACACACAGAATGAGATATAAATCCATGGTTGATTCATCATTCCATCCAGAGGTTCGAATGTTTCATTTCTGTGGGAAATAGCAAAGGCTCTTAATGTCCTTTGCCTCTTATTTTACTGATCCTTTTGAAAATGATGTTAATAATGCCATGTTTCCAGTTTCTGGTTCAGATTAGCAAATTGAGACCCATTTTTCAAATATTCTGCTATCTTTGGTTCTCCTTTATCAAAATCCATAATCTTGTGGTTCGTACATTGGAACAGGAAGACAACCAAAACATCTCTAACTCGAGACCTAATGACAAGAGTGACGACTTGGTAAAAGTGCTTAGGGAACTCACAACGGTGCAGCGAAATTTGGCTAATCTTCAAGTGGAGCTTCAAGGCCGCAAGGTAACTTTTCAGTTTCAGGCTCATCTTTTATTTATTTATCTATCTCTTGGAGTAGGCTTGGGTTGACTAGTAGGTCACATTGGCTAGGCTCACCCATTTAAATGGCTGCCATCATCTAGACTCCCAAACTGATGTTTTCGGGTGTTGGTTGGGTGGCTGTTATCTATTCCTACTTCTACAAGCAGCACATGTGCTCTTCATGGAAAATTTCTTTCAAGTTTCTATTTTTTCTTGCTTATTTATAAGCATCAGCTGGTTACCATGAAGTAGTCCTAGTACATCTAAAATGTTACACGTGATAGGAGTGGGACCAGATAAATTTGTATACTTCCTAACATGGAAAGCCATGCTATCTCATGTTCTAATAAATTGTTGGAGAAGCAAGATTTGATGGGTGTCCGATGTTGTGTATGGATCTCACAATTTTATGCCCAAAATATCATCCTCCGGAACACAATTGGTTGTTCAGCCTGAATGTCTCTTTTGGGATTCTCTTGGAAACCATTTTAGAACTACTTGCATATTGCTGCTACGAAGTTATAAGAGAAGGTTGTGGAATCATTCATATCTGCTCCAGATTAAGTGATAACGTAGTTGATTAAGTTGATTGCTCTTTCAGCTGTGACAGTTTGTGATGTCATTGTATCTTTTGAGGGAGAGATGAAAAAGAAACCATAACCTTTATCAGTGTCATGCTTGTATTGCTCTAGCGGTTCACATTTTGTAAATAATTTGGAGCAGTATAGAGCAGCAATTAGACCTGTCATGTTTTATGGTTCTGAGTGTTGGGCAGTTAATCATCATGTATAAAAGATGTATGTTATAGAAATAAAGATGTTGATATGGATGAGTGATCATACAAGAAAATACCATATACATAATGAGGTTATTAGAAATAAATTATGTGTGGCACCAATAGAGGATAAAATGAGAGAATATCGTTTAAGGTGGTTTGAACATATAGAAAGAAGATCAAAAGAAGAACATGTAAGAAAGTATGAAAAACTAGATTTTGAAAGTATTAAAAGAGGTAGAGAACGACCACAAAAGTGTTGGAACTGGAAAGAAACAATAAAGAAGGATCTAGCTTATTGTGAGTTAACTGCTAACATATCACATGATAGGGCTCTGTGGAAACAAAGAATCCATGTAGCCGATCCCGTCTAGTATGGGAAAAGGCTTAGTTGTTGTTGTTGTTGATTCAGCTGACGAAGCAAATTTAGCAGTCTGAACTATGCAGAGAACATGGAATTGAAGTATCCTACTTATTTACAAGCTGTCCAGAGGAGCACCCATTTGGCTTAGGTGGTCTGCTACTAGCCCCAGGTTAGGAGTTTGATACCCTGGGTGAGCATCTGGTGTTGGTCTGCATCATCTCTGCTTTTCCATACAAGGGTAATCTAAAAAGATGAACAAAGAGAAAACTTTCAAACCTACCTGAAAAGATAATCACAAAAGAAAATATTGCTCTTTTGATGCTTTTGAGGGTGTGTATCAGCTTACCTTCCCTAGGCCGTATTTGTTGGATCCTCAAATTTTATTTTTACGTTTTTGTCTTCACATAGTGTTTTTCTGGTATTATCTGAATGCTGTGCTAACTTTTTTGCAGTTTCTATCTTGCATAACTTTGTTGCTAATCTTATATGTTTGTATTAGGGATTAAATCTGCAACTAATGCTTTCCTATCCATATTTATTAGTCATAACCTTGCATTTCTTCCATATTTAAATTTTTTATTTTGCTAAGTTTCAGGCAATTAGGAAAAAGAAGATATTCAAATTTATCTTCAGTGCAATGGCAGCCACCTCCTTTTTTATTCTGCTTCTAGCAGACACTATTTACGTTTGCTTATGTGACATTAAGAATAATCTATTCTTTGGTATGGGATTCCAGGATGATAAAAATCTGGCTCATCTTACTCATGTGAGTGAAATGGAAAAGAAGTGTGAATCCTTGTCAAGGATGACTACAATACTCAAAGATGTTATTCAAAATAAGGTATGTGATTTTGCAGCTTTTTGGCAGACCCTTGACTGTCCTGTCTTCAAATAGTATCAGAAGTACCTCCTTTTCTTATTCAAATAGCATCAGAAGTGCCACACAACTATGTCAAATTGAAGCTATATAGACATGGCTTAAGATCGTGGACTAGAGTTTCTCAATCTTTTAGATTGTTAGGTTCCTCTTTTTCCTTTTTGTTTTTTTAAGCAACAAGAGGTTTTGCACATCAAGGAGAATGAAGGTCAGTTCGATAATCTCTATTAACTTTTCTCTAGTACCCTATATATTCTTATAATCTTCCATCATTTTAAAATGTTTGTACAGTTTCTGTCCTGTTTAATACAAACTCATTTTTGCATTTCTCGTCATGTGGGTGCATACCCTCATATTATTCACCAGACACTTCATCTGAAGATCCTTTCAACTCCTTCACATTTTTAATTTTCCCTATGATTCACTTCAATCTTGGATCTTTTTCGCCTTTAATGAACGTTTTGTGATATACCATTCAAAGAGAAAAGGTAGAAAACTATTGTGAAATGGTCATGCCTCTGGGGAAAAGAGACCAGGCAAGTAGAGATGGAAGGAGATGATATTGTATTCCATGATTGCTCTCCTAAATGTGCTTGAAGCGTTATTTCTGATTTTAACATGCATTTTTGTGCTCTGTAGAGTCTTGTCACTTGTGTTCGTGTTCCTGTAGGAACCCCTGGGAGAAGAGATAAAACTGATTATTGATCCAAATCAGATGTTGAAATGAAACTCATGTGATTAACTTAACCTCTTCAGGTTATTTGATTTGGCTAATTTGAGAAAAAAGTGAGATAGATCTCGATAAATCTCATTCCGCTAGATAAGGTAAATTAAGATGTAATGCAATTTCGGAATAGCCTATATACATCACACATTCTGGATTCGGCAATTCCAAGTCTCCAGTGAGAAATATGAAGAAACACTGTTTATGTTTTGATGTTCCACATGTTCTTTTCTTAAAATTGTGATTGCGATGAATAGACTCTTATGTTTTGGGAAGGTTATCTGTCTATCAGTTTTTTAGGTCTGAAAGGACTAATCTTAATCCTTTTAAGGTTGCTTCCCGAGAGCCACTAATACAAACTGGTTTAATCAATTCGGGACGCTGACTTCTGAACGTTGTAGTAAAAGTTAAGTAGTCAGCTATGAGAAGACCAACGAGCAAAGCCTTGACACAATGAGCAAAGCCCAATGTTCAATAAATGCCGTGAATTTAGATATAATGATTAGCATGGTCAAATGTAACTGGGGCTCGTGTTGGTGGAGGAACTAAATGGGAAAAAGAGGGAATGCATATAGCATCTCCTTTTACCTAATAAGACAATAGTCAAATCCCATTCTTGGGTTTATGTGCATTTTTCTTGGTTATGTCAAGTCAGGCTTTACCTGAAATGGATGCATTCATGTTGTTCCCAAATGATCTGTTTTCCAATATTTATATTCTAAGTCAGTACGAGCCTGTTACAGGTACCTATTCAAAGATAATTCTTAGATGCCACGGTTATTGGATTATCTGTAACATGCGAGATGTAATATCTCCTTCAGCATGCAATTCGCAATGCTGATTTTAGTTACTGTTTACTGAAAGGCCCCTATCTGTCTTCTGCTTTTTTGAAGGATCGGATCATAGCAAGACTTCAGCAGCCATACTCACTTGACTGTATTCCAGTTGAGGCAGAATTTCAGGTGAACTCATCTTTTGCTGGTGAAAGAGTCATTTTCCATTGGTATGTGCAGATTAATGGAGACTGTTAGCCTCTAAATGTTTGTTCTTATTGAGAATTTGTGCTTATTCATTATATTAATTGTTGTGTTCATTGAGATTCATTTCTTCAAGATCATTTTGCTCACCATACCTAGTGAGCAGCAGTTTAAACTTGAATGATCATCAAGAGGGTAATATTTTTGATATCATATCAATTATCATAATATCTTGGTGTAAATGAGGTTGTGTTGGACTATGCTTAGTGCCCATTACATCTCTAGGAAAATGGGCATGTTTCCCACAATTTGAAACTCGACTGAGATAAAATTGTTTGTGTTCATGACATCGGTGACTATCATATTGACGTTGATGTTCTTCTCTTTTATTGCAATGTAGAAACAATTTTCAGAGTTATTGCTGAAGGCTGCAAGCGATTATGGAGCACTAACAGCAGCGGTGACGGATCTGCAATGGAGTCAAAATTTTAGAGAATCACCTGCAGTGTGGAGTGTAAGTTGATCAGAACTTTTGAATAGCTTGCTCCACTGTCATCATGTTTATGTTTGTTGCTTGAGTCAAAGTTTTTACCTCTTATTATGTCTTTAAAGCAATCTAGTGAGTTCTCTTTGAACTCATTCACCATGGAATTAGACTGCATATGGTTTGCAAAACCTAACTTTCATATTGATGCTTGTCATTAACTTAGGAACAGATTCACCGTACTTATGAAATTCTGGATATAAATAACTTCAGTCTTGATATTGATCTTTTATATATTTTTACTGTTACTTTTGGTCTTCTGATGATTCAGAAGACACACAGTCTGGTCGTTTGAGTTACAGGCTTATGTTTGCTCATAAAGAGGATAGAGACATGAATAATTTCTATGCAAATGTAATCCGCAATAGTTGGAGCTGTAACTGTGACGTGTTTGGGGTTATCATTGCAATGTGATAGAGTTTTGAGACTGGCCACTTCTGCAACCATCTTCAGTCTCCTCTTGCCAGTACCTTGAAATATGAGACTGCATTGATATTGGTTACCGACTTTAGCAAATTATGTTGCAATATTCGGGAACACTTTTGAAGCTGATGCAGCTGGGTGATGCATGAACCATGTTTAGTATGAGACCGGTTTGCGTCTAATTTTAAACAAATCATGCAGGTGGTGAGTTTCTTGGTACTTGGTATTAGTAGCTCCGTGGAGTTCTTAGTATAGCGTGCATGAATGTTGGTGTTGTTGAAAAAAAAAACAGAGAGCAACGGCCCAATGCAGAAACAGCCAGATAAGCCACAAGATGAGATTTACATGGTTGGGCTGTCCTAATTCCATGGCCATTGTGAGAAAATTTCACTGTATCATCAAAGTTAATATTACAAGATATGAGCCACTTTATATATCTGAGGCATCCCTAGAAAGACAGATGTTACATAGAAAATCAGTGCATTTTACTGATGTTTTCCAACATCTGCAGCTGCTCCAAATACATGGTTTAAATAACTGTGAGATGCAAACATTTCTGTAGTAGCAAGAATTTCCTATCTACTTATCCAGCTAGTTCCTCCTATATTTGGTTAAGGATGACTCAGGAACTTACAATTATGTTGATCAATCAATTTCAGTATTGCTTGGAATCAGGTATAGTACCTGGAGTATCTGTATCTTCGGCAACTGTTAATACCGTAAACTCCTGAGGTTTATGAAACTACCCTACTTCTGGAAACACAATTCCATTCTAATAGTCCATAAAGAGGAAGCTTCGGAACTTGTCTTTGACAGATTCTAGTTTGTCCTTAACTCCTTCTATCAAGCTCTTATTGTGTAGTCAGCTAAAGAATTAAATTTGATGATAGAATCTCTGCAGGAAATGCTGCGCCCTATCCCTGTGGCTCTGGCATCTTGCACTCGTTTGTTTGAAGCTATGTCGGCAATGCGGGACTCCTTTGCTGCACTTCAGAAGCTGCGCGTTGGGGAATCGTGTCTGGCTACGCCAGCCAAAGCTTCTCAAAGCCAGGTCGATTCTAAATGTGTGACACCATCTCAGTGGAGTGCTACTGACTTTTCTGTAGAGGACCCCAGCTCTGATGATGTTGTCGTACGGAGCCGAAGACGACAGGATGGTTCAGGCGAGGGCACAGAGGAAGGGCATGATACAGGCGATCAATACCAAGTTGATCCCATCAGGCAGAGGAGATTGTCTTGGCCGTGCACCCCAAAACCTGGTGTATGATTTCCGCTGCTGATTTTATTAGCCTCTCAACTTTGATTCCATCTTCCGAAAGCTACCATGTCTGTATTTTAAGAGCTGCTGGCAGTGATATTGATCAACTACTTAATCTTCATGGAAAGAAGAGCTCGATGGGTTTCTGATCTTTAGCGTTAGACGTTCACCTGCTCCTAAATTCACGGCATGGTCATGTTTATTCCTGCAGTGAGCATTTCTAGCATGAAAATTTTTCATATAGAAGGCAAGGCATTTGAGAAAAGAATGGAGAACGTTTTCTCGTGGAAAACCATAAACCGCGAGACAGCCCATGTTTGCTTCCATGGCCAGAACGAAGCAGCTTCCATCTTAAAACTCTGACCATCAAATCACTACTGGGTTATTGATTCTGGAATGAACTAACTGGATCCAGAATCAGATCTACCTGATCCCTTGGTGCTCCAATATTCAATTGCATTCTGGATACGTTCAACTAAGAGAAAAGGAACACTGCACGATATCTAACGTATGGTTAATGTTTAAGTGTATCAACACACTTGAATGGAGGCAACTGGTATAGGTTCAATATCCGACTAAATCCAAATATGAGCATTTGGACATGGGGAGCAACACCGCATGTTGTTAATAATCTGATCTGGAACTGGTGGCAGTTCTTTTCATCCAAACATTGTCTTAACATGAATCTGATAAGCCATCTGACCACATTACGTGCATAGGTGATTGTAAGTATATCTGGATTCAACAATACTTTTCTCTTTGAATCTTGTTCTAAACTCAATTAACCTGGATCTAATGATAATACAGAAAAGACTAAATTGCAAATACGCCCATAACTTTTCCTATAAAAGAAAACGAACCAGAAGCACTTAAGACAGGCAGGTGAACATTTGGATACAAACCGGATCTCTATAATTACTAAAATGGATCGGATAATTTATTACTACCCACTTGACCGTCTCCAAGGTTAAAAAACCGTGGCAAATCTACAAAAGGGAAAGGCAATAACTATTGTGGTTATCAAAGTTTACCAAATGCTGCTCTAAGAACCAGTTAATGAAAATGAATCCCTAACCTTCAGATATTATGATGAACTTTCCAATTTTACAGTGGCACTTAACTTCGCTGTTGATCCTTCGTGCACCCTCATTAATTCTTGGCACGTCAGAAGAGTTTAAAATGGTATTATTTGAATTATGAGATAGTGAGAGAACCAAAATACTGTATCCATTTTCTTTCGAGACCTAACATCTCGGACATCTTCGTCTTCATGTTTTGATGCAAAGCATAAAATTATGGGAATATTAGATTTTGGTGACGGACTCCATGCACTTGATCTATTGTCCCTATATCGGTAGATGAAAGTCCCACTGTCAAGGCAATCAAACGCACTAAGAAGTGCACCAGACATTTTGGTTTGTAGAGTAAATGGAGGAGAAAAGTTTGAGTAGCTTGAAACGCATTCCCATTAATCAAGCAGTTTAATTGAATATCTAGAAATATTTGGCTGTTCTCATCAATAACTGATCGATGGGCCTCCTTTCTGAACTATTGGGAAAAATTTTCAAAGCGTTGCGCTTTATTCTTTAGTCACGCTTCGTTGTTGTTCATCTATTGTTACTTGAATCGAAACGAAAGCGAACGTCACTTCGTAACCTTGGACGGCCCCCTCGGTTCGGATGGCGCCCACATCGAGTCCAGTGGCACCAAAGTCCGTGTGCGTGATGGATGCCTCCGGCTACCTGGGCTCGCGATTGGTGCAGCAGCTCCTCAGTAAGGGCTATACTGTTCATGCTGCTGTCAACAATGGAGGTGAGTTGCCTTCTACTCTCATTCTCTTTCTAATAACCTTCTGGCTTTCTTCTGTTTGTGAGGAGATGATTGTGTGTAGAACTGGTTTTAATTACTAATAAAATTGCATAGAAATAGGATAAATTATTGAATTATATAAGACAAGCAGGCCTAGTTAATAAAGAAGAATGTCATCATCATCTTCATCACCGAGAAGCTAGCTAATGGTGATTCATACATATATACGATCTCATCATTTCCCCCCCTTTTTCCCCTTATTGACCAACATTCACTTCTGACATTAAACGCTCTTCAGGATTCTTCAAAACCTAGCTACTGGCAAATTTCTGATAAAATTCTTAAGGTAAATTAAGAAAACTGTTTTAGAAGAACCGTTGCTTAGTATTAGCATTTTCCAAAATAAATATGCATAATAAACGAAGAAAAATGTCCATTGTTCAAAAATATAATCACGATAAATTCAAACAAAGAGTTGAAAATAAAAATGCAGTAGTATTATGCCATACCTTGAATATCACAGGTTGTCAGACATCTTAGGGAAGTTGCGACTCGTGCTTTTCCTTGAATTATTCTCGGATTCTCCACTCCACAATGTTTTCCAAATTAATTATATGGTCAAGTGGGTGTATTCCTTGATTCAAAGGCCGATGTTAAAACCATAAGAAGCCCTCTCCCACACTAAGTGGCTTGACTACATGGATACTTTCCGGCCATTGAACATACAAATTTAAGAAACTAGTTATTTTATTCGTGCTTATGTGCTCTCCATTAACGTCAATCAATCAAGGCAATAAAGTTGAAACCAAACAAAACATCATCACCATAAAGTTGGAATTTAAGTCCCCATCTAATCTCTCTCAGTTGCTTGATGTTATTGTATGGTTAGTTGTTGCCATTAAATGCTATTTTCGATCTCCGGGACGATGAAATAATTTTCTGTGCAGGAGAGCTGGAGTTCCTGCAAAGCCTAGCTGTATGGAACAGTAAGAGTCTAAAGATGTACCCATGTGATCTACTGGATTATCAGAGCATCATAGATGCAGTCAAGGGTTGTTGTGGGTTGTTTTATGCATTTGAGCCTCCTCGATATCAGCCAACCTACGATGTAAGTTTACAGTTCAAAATCCCTTAAATGTGAGGCATTTTCTGGCCAGATTTGTATATATTCACCACCAAAACCTTGTTAAAAACAAGTTTATCTAATTCAGCGGCTTAGATTAGCAAAGAAGGTTTCTATAAAATTAGCAATGGTAAATATGAAAGCGGACAAACGGATAAAATGAATGAAAACGAGCCATTTCCATATTTTTGAGCAATTAAATATACAGCCATGTTGGGAAGGGTTCTTTCAAGGAAATTGACTTTTGCATCACCTGAGGTCATTTACATGGGAACCGGTCGTTTGGTTCTAGCGCTGTCTGTCTCTCTCTCTCCACACACACACACACACACACATATATATATATATATATATATATATATAGATATAGATATAAATGCAACTCCAGTTATTTGTTGTTTATATTAATAAGAAAATGAAGTTGTATGGATTTCATTGAATGATAAAAATAAAGTGGCTAAATTGGGGTTTGTGGTTGTGTCAAATGTTTTGAACTGTAGCATTTTCATGTGATCAACGAGATAAGAACTTTTGGAGTTATAGATTACTTTACAGCTAGCATTGAAACAGCTAAGCCATGTGATGAAAAGGAGCACTATAACTATTTACCAGAAAAAACTCAATGGTGTATCCGAATCAACAATTACAAGAAACCCGGCTAACTGAGTAACGTCAGGCTGTAATGTAGTTAAACATGGATTGATTGCCTTCATTCACTCCAGCACCACTGTTTAAGTACTCTAGGTGTCAAATTTTAGGGACTAACCAATTGAAGACGATCATGTTTAACAATTACAGGAACTGATGATGGAGGTGGAAGTCCGAGCAGCGCACAATGTGTTGGAAGCTTGCGCGCAAACGGAGACCATGGAAAAGGTTGTATTCACATCATCTGTCGCGGCCATCATCTGGAAAGAAAGCCGCGAGTTTGTCACAGAATTCGGTGAACGAAATTGGAGTGAGCCCAACTTCTGCAGAAACTTGAAGGTAAGTTAATTGGTAGTACTAACTTACTTAATGGCTATTATAACTAGCATGTGCTAGCTTTAACTGACTCCACTTCTGACAAGCACATTCACATATACACATGTAAGTGTGTATGCATGTAAAAAGGTCATAGCAATTCAAATCTCCAAATTTGAACGGTTGAGCAGATTACCTTGTGGCAGCGCTGCAGCGGGATTCAGGCCAGTTTTTGCTGATTCTCTAAATCATTTAGAACATGTTTGGATTCAATCCCGATCGACAATATCAGTGTTATGAAATGCAGTAAAAAGCGTGTTATTCATGTTTGACCACAAGGAACTGACATGACATGCTTGAATGGAATGAGTTGTATTATTTGATCATGATCTTTCATTGCACAAAGAGCAATGACGCAGTCGACTTAGTTGAAGGTCTTGAGTTCAGTACCCGGCGGAAATCAGCCTCAACCTCTCCATTGTACAAAAAAGTAAAAGATCTCTTGGATCATTTAGATACAACCCAACATCACCACTAATTACTTGATGCAGATTTTCTTGGCCAAATACTTTCTTTGTGAATTATATCTCAATTCATAAAAGATCATATGAAATCCTGCGTCTGGTTTCTACTCACAAGTTGAAAGTCATTAGTTCGAACATGTGGCGTGCATCTGGCTTTGGCCTCCCCTGTGCGCCCAAATATCTTGGTATTTTCACAAGCATTAGCTTGTAAATTTTTTGTTGAATTTCTCCCCATAAATTGTAAGAGGTTCTTCACATTGAGCATGATGACTAAGATGCTGTTTATGTTTTCTCCAATTCCAGCTATGGTACGCTCTGGCCAAGACGCTAGCTGAGAAGACTGCATGGGCCCTTGCAATGGACCGGGGTGTCAACATGGTTTCAGTCAATTGCGGCCTATTGATGAGCCCAGACTTAGCTGAGACGCACCCCTACCTCAAGGGTGCGGCCGCCATGTACAAGGATGGGGTTCTGGTCTTGGCGGGCGTAGAGTATGCAGTCGATGCCCACATCGGCATCTTCGAGAAGCCGACGACGTATGGCCGGTACATCTGCTTCAACCAACTCATCAACCGTGAAGAAGATGCAGTCAAGCTGGCCCGGTTATTAACTCCATCTGCAACCAACCTGCCCCGAAGGTATCCATCATCTTTAGAAATTCAGCCCTTCGGCAATGTAGTGTAGTGGCAAGATAAAGTGAGTTAAAATCAAACAATGAATGTGAAAAGCCTAAATAACTTATTTTTCTCGTCTATTTACAGCAAGGATTCGGAGATATACCAACAAAGGATCGGCAACAAGAAGCTGAACAAACTGATGGTGGATTTTACAGCTGCAACCAAGCTTGATTAAGCCGAAGTACATCAATTCTGGCGCGTCAACAATGGTTGTCAAATGTACAAGCTCTTGTCTCTGTCCAGTTCTAGTCATGAATAACCTGTATTTATTATTATTATTATCTTTGTTGCAAAAATTACAGACTTATTCCGAATTTCTCCTCATTCTAAGTGGCTCTTCTTCATGAACTTGCACGGACAACACAAACACGAACTTAATTGTATGTGGTTCATTGTGAACTGAACGTACACTGTCGTCCTAACTATTTACCTATATTCTTAAAGACGTCCAGTTCAAGCCGATTCATCCATCCCTCACCTGGGCGTCTGACACTCATAGCGGTATTGATACGTAGGCCTTGCTCGATCAATCAACCAGTAGAATACTAGGATAGTCACGTTAATAGAATTCGTCTTCCGGAAAATATATCCAAATTCTTTAGTTATATATATATATATATATACCTCTTCGTTTGCATAGATGTAATTTGGGTAGAAGCTGGGGAAAAGTTATTGATTGTGAACATATTCATTAAGAAAATTTTGTTGGTTTTAAGTAGATGTATAATTAATACTCCACTTATAGTGAGGATTTGCAGTTACATGTTCGATAAAGAAAGTGTTGCATTAGACATATTACAAGCAAAACAAAATTTTGTAAGACCTTTTGCCATAAGATTACATCTTTTCTTCACTCTGCGTATGCGCCACGCCCTAACAATCAAGTTGAGCGTACGTGTCACGCCCTAACAATGAAGTTGAGCACGCTCAATGATAGACAAATGTGATGGGTGACCCTAGACGTTACTGGTTTAAAAATTGAAATAGGCAGTTTCAAACTGTTGGTTTTAGTTACATGGAACTTAGAACAGTGACCTAATCGGTTTCATATCGGTCATTTCAAAACTATTGGTTTTGGGACAGTTCTAATTTGAGTCCTAAACTGCATGAAATAAAGTTCTAATTTGAGTCCTAAACCGCCTGAAATAAGGAAACCGCCGGTTCTCGGTTCCATGAAAAGTGGAATCAAAATCAAACTTTACTTTAAGTCCGGTTTCAACTGATTCTTGGTCCGGTTTTATTGTGATTGAAAACGTTGTGTCGGTTCTATATTGACCATGCCTACTCCAACATATAGATACTATGGGAAAAGCTTCGTTTATATATAAAGAGAAAAGATATTTTGATTGATACAAGTGTAATAATAAAAATTATACCTTTTTTAGTATATATAGAAAGAGAGATCTTTCTTTCTACATCTTTTTTTTCGTTTCCCCACGTAACATCAATGTCAGAATAACAAAATTGTAGAACGGCTAAAAAAGACAGTTGAATGTAGTGATCAAACAGATGACACACTACCAGCACCATGTTCTTTATCTTGTGATGGCTGTGGGCAAGCAATAAATGAGTATGAAATATCTCGTGGATAAAAATAAAGCAATCTGAAAATGAAGTTTACTGCTCATGACAGCATCCATGATTAAAAGTTCTTTAAAGCAATATAAAATGAATTAGTAGGAGGCACGAACTAGTGGAAAAATGCTTGCAGCCTTGGCGGGTATGGTAAACCGAGGGGACAAGGGCCAGAGTCTTGGAGTTCCCCACCGAGTTATCGCAACCCCTTCAAAGATGGTTTCTCCGAGTTATAACCAGCAAAAGATCCGGCCTCTGTGCTGCAGCGTTAAAGGCTCTGATTTGGGTGTTCTATTGCAATGAAATCAACCAACCCTTTTTTGTTTGTGGGCAAGCTTGAGTCGCGCAGACTCCAAGTCTGCACAACCCTTCTTCCTGTTCTCCGTCGTCTAAAAGGGTTTCAGCCGAACATTTAGCAGGCGAGGTTTTAGGCCATCGGAAGACAAACTATCGGCGTGGTTTGATGGGGAAATTAGGTGATAACACAGTGTAGCATATGTGCAGAATGAAACTGTAAGTAGAACTGCAAAATGAGCTGAATGAGATGAAGTGAGGATGTTTTTTCCCGTGAATCGCTAGTCATCCGAGCTGAAAATGAGCATGAGATTATGAGGGCCAAGCTAACAAGCTAAAAATTTATGCATTCATCTCATTTTTTAGTCTTACTTGGTCCATGAATCCGATGAACAAGAACAAATGGAAAATGCAAAACAGATTGCAGATTGCAGATAGGAGAACATTTTCTTTAAAGCAATATAAAATAAAGCTAACAAGCTAACAGATAGGCACGATTACTTAAGATTGTCAAGACATTACGTTCAAAATAAAATAATCATGTTGATGATGAAGCACACTGGTTATTGCAAGCAGGCAACCATGAAAGCACGGCACTGAACAGGCATACATAAACATCTAGGCACGCTTAAACATGCTCAGCATGTGAAACCTCAATTTCAGTTTTAAAAATTGAAGAACAGCACAGTTCAAGAGGAAACAGTTCAATTTGACCAGATGCACTCTCAACCCAGTTAAACCTAAAAGTCAGTATGCTGGGTTCGGTCAGAGTCGTGTTGTAAAATATTTATTTCCGCGAGCCGATCTGCATACTCGCAGGTCAGAAATTGACCAGCCCATGGCGGTTAGGTTGAAGATATCAAGGTATTAAAGTCCATTCTTAATGACTACTTTATGTGCAGAGCAATATAATCAAATTAGACTAAAACGAAAACTGAAGCACCTTTAACTCGTAATGCCCCAAGAAGCCGGTCTGCAACTAGCCTAGGGTGAGTTCGTATTGCAATAAATTTGAGGAAAATGGAATCCAAGTTACTTTCTAACTCGAATTCGGATTTCAGTTAATGGTGATAGTTTGAATTCCAAATCCTTCAAAATGCTAAAATTTCCCTTGGATTCCAGGTTCCGCAAAAGTAGAAACCCATGTCATTTAAGCATAGATGTCATAACTTCAAAGAAAATGAGATGTAAAATGTACAATGCAATACCAACAAGAGGATGGTGTTCTTCGCCTTAGCGTCGAGGATTCTGAGGTCCAAAAATACCCTTAAGTTCATCATCATACCTCACCTGTGGGATGTATTCCTTATTATGGATTTCAGAAGGGTCACCTTTCATCAGCTACAAAACGACTTGACTGACTACTTCAAAACTATCACAACACCAAAGTCTCAATGCAGTAGTGCAACCTCCAATCAATACACTCATGCACGCGGCCGAGACACAGAACTCTACTTTTAAAATACAAACATAATAATGGAGAGGACAATGTAACGGCAACCTTTTCATGTTCAAACAGCCCCATTGTGTCTGAGCAAACATGCCCGGAAAGTTTCGACATTATTAAGGGTCCTCAAGGAGTATCCACTTGGTCATGTCTGTATAGCAGCAGTATCAACAAATGCAGCATATCAATCTATCCTATGTGCCCCTAATTTGTCACTCATAAATTAAGCTGGATGGTTCATAACAACGATATAAACACCAGAAGATAGCTCTCAAATCTGACTTCCATAAAAATGCTAAAATACAGTTATTATTTCTCTTCAATAAATGCAAAGAAAGAAAAGACGAATGATATTGGTAATGATAAAAAAGGAAATGATATTGGTAATGGTAAAAAAGGACAATTCCAATAGACAACTTTGGTATCAAAACAGGCTCAAATAGGTAATTGCAAAAAGATAAACATACTGATTTACAAACCAACAAGATTAAAAACCGTGGTATAACAAACGACACATCGCAATAGCACAAGGTGATTTTCGAATAGTATCATAGAAGATAAAAGTACTGTACCAGTGCTTCGACATACTATTTATGGCTACTTTTTTTCTTCAGCAGGCCTCCAAACTTATGTAACAATGCTTTCTTCTTCTTATGCTGCTGCTTTTGGAGCTTGTTGGAACCATTCTCCGCACTTTCCGATGCCAGTCCGTTTGTTTGGTTGAGGCCATCAGAATCCAACTTTGAACAGAATTCATCATCCACAGTTGCATGCCCATTGCTCTTGGGTGATGAGCCTTTGTCACTAATCTTGCAACTTTCCCACGTTGAAACCTCCACATCTACAGAATCAACATCATCTTTGCCATTTTCATTAGCGTTCTCATTGCCATTTTCAGATTCTTCTTTCAGATGTGCTGGACCTAAGTGGGGAGAAACGATATCCTCATGCTGCTTCTCTATATCAGCAGGGTATTCAAGAAATATAAACTTGTTATCAGGTGTCACATCAGCAGAGTTAAGCTCCCTTGGAACGCCTACACCGTCCCCGTTGCTCACTGCTTGGCTATCTTCTTCGGATTTTGGCGAAATTTTTGCTGCTAACAGCTTTGACAACTCTTCGATTTTTCCTTGAGAAGCAGATTCCCTGGCATGAAGCTCTTCATTTTCTTGGATAACTCTTACGAGTTCATTCTCTTTGACATGAAGAATCTCCTTCAACTGAAGGCTCTCATGTTTGGCATGTTCCAAAGCTTCATTGGCAGAGGCCACTTCAGATTTCACTTGATTAAGAGAAATTTGCAGTTCGGCAGCCTCTTCCCTCACCATTTTAGCTTCAGTATCTGAAACTTTAAGGGAATCAGCCATCTTATTAGATTCTTCTTTAAGGAGCTGGATTTCTTCTTTTGATCTTTTGATGCAAACTACAAAATTAATCTCTTTCTCCTCCCAATCTGATCGTGCGCGTTGCAATTCAAGGTCATTTCTGAGGGCGACATCTTTGTCGTGATCAAGCTCCTGCTTTACTTTGTCAACCATGGCTTGATATTTCTCCTCTGTCACTTTAAGAACCAGCTTCAGATCTTCTATTTGGGACTGTGCATCTGCGAGTTGGTCTTGAGTAATAGCAAGATTTTTTTTTGCTTTTTTGGTCTCTGTGGAAACCTCACCCAAAGCCAAAGCCAAATCATCCATAGCATTCTTGCTCTTCTCTTCGTCTTCTCTAGCTACACGCAGCTTATCACTGATCAAGCTCTTCTCCGCCGTTAGACTCTGAATTTTCAAAACGTTCAATTTTTCGTTCTCATTGGCCCGTGCATTTTCCTCCTCCATCCTCTCAATCTCCTTCTTTAGAGATTCAATTGTTTTCATCATAGAATCTGCTTCTAGCTTAGCTGCCTCAATTTGCAGGTCTGATTTCTCCAGGTCACCTTGTTGTTTTCCAAGAGACATCTCCAAAGACTCCAAACTTCCTTTAAGTGAAATTATTTCATTCTCGGCCTCCTGAAGGAATTTGTTGCTTTCCTCTATCTGTTTAAGCAACGAAATCACGGATTCATTTGCAGTCTTTTCGGCAGATTTCCCTTTCCCCAATTCAGACTCCAGCAGTTCTACTTTCTTCTTTAACTCAGCTGCCATATGAATAGCATTGAACTCCGAAAGTTTAGCATCATCTATTGCAAGTCTCAAATTTTCAATCATCCCTTCAGTCTCCATAAGCTTATCTTCTACCATCTTTGCTTTCCCAAGTTCTTGTTTCAATGTTTCAACTTCAGCACCCAATTGAGCTGCGAGCTCCGAAGCCTCCTTTGCCTTTGATTCCCACATTGCATCAATAAATGTTTTCTCTTCATTAGCAGCTAACTGAGAAGCACGAGTGTCATCCAATGCTTCCCTCATTTGAACCAACTCACCACTCAATAGCTCTACTTTCTTAGCATTCTCCTCTGCGATCTGCATTGAGTTCTCCGCGTGAACTAACGCCGAATTTTTCGCTTCAGTGACCATGGTTAGCTCCTGCTTCATCCTGTCCACCTCTTGATTCGCTACGAGCAATGCAGAGAGTTCAGCAGAGTGCTGTTCCTTGACAAGGTCAATCTCTGACTGCCATTTCTGTTCAATCTTCTGAGCCGCATCTATGTTCGCCTGCTCCAACTCGACAGCCCTGAACTTCTCAATCTCTGAATTCTCCTCAGCTCGCTTCTGAAGAACAAGCGCTTCACTAAATTTCTCATTTGCCTCCTCAGCTTCTCTTTTTGCCTCCTTCAAATCTTCAATTGCTTTTGATTTTTCAATCTCTGTTTTCTCCAAGAGGTCCTTCGTCTTCTTGAGATCTTCCAAAACACCGTCTAGCTGGCTCTGCAACTCCAACCCCTTCGCAACTCGCTTCAAAATGAGAAAATGAAAATGAAAAACCAACCATCTAAATATATCCTCTCTTTTTTTCAAACATAAAAAAATGGGAAGTGGGTTTTCTTTCTTGGTAGAGATTAGGTTCCTATGCTCACCTCAGGGGTAGAGATTTTGGAGGATCGGCGGTCGGACGGTTTAGATTCGGACGATTTCAGCCGTGACTCGACGGATCTCGGCGACCTATCAACTGAGAGCCTCCCTGGTTGAAGAGGAGAAGAAGAGTCACGTTCGGGTTTGCTTCCTGCCCTGATTAATTTGGAAGCTCTGGGCGTGCCGGGAGATGTCTTGTGTGGTGCTTCATACAACCCAGTTCTGCATTTGGCATCATTTTAGCACGGAATTGAGCAAACTGTAAAAGAATAATAGAATCTACAAAAAACCACCATTGCCAATCGAATCAAACAGCATAGAACATTCGTTCCAGACCGATTCAAGTACCGAGAAACAGTAAACAAGATACAAAACGAAGGAAAGTAAAACCCATCAAGGAAAACCAAAGAGAGATTCCAAAACGGTCACGAGAAACTTCATTCAACCAAGAAACACAAAAGAACAACAAGCACCACAATCAGATCTGAATACAAGAAGCTCAACGACAGAAAGATGCCAACAAACCCACTTGGTTTTTGAGGAAATCATTGCTGCAAAAGCTTGAGATACAGAATGAAGTAGAAACGAGAGTGGGTGTTGAGATCCTTCCTCTCTACTCTGACATAGTTAGAGAAGCAAAGGAAGAGGCGAGCAACTTCTCACTGTGAGGACGAGCTCGGCTCAATGGCAATCTGGATCTCAGACGGCAGCCCGACCAGCGTGACTACCCATTGAATTCCTTTCCAATATTTAGAAATTACAAGTCAATTCATTCCTGTGCAGAATGCCCAAATGCCTAAAAAAGTGAAAGCCCAAAGCATGTGCTTCCTTTGTATGGAACCCATCATCATAGCGCTTCCTTTCTTAATAATTTTCTTTTTAGGAGTTTTATTATACGGATCATTGCAGGAAGGTTCCTTGAAAGTTTAGTTGTTGAACCACTCGCTAGTTTGAAAATGAGCAAACTGTTAAGATTGTATGCCAAACGAACTTTTGTTGGTGTTCAGGTGAACAAGTTGTTTGCTTTTGATCAAGGGTATAACCAAGCTAAAATTGGCTCGTTTAATAAATGGTAAGCTCAAACTTGAGTTGTCACTCGATCAAGCTTTGTTCTCCAAGTTCAGGGCATTTCTTTTTTAGCTTGAGTGAGCTCATAAAGAGGCAACTCAAACCACGTACTAATAAACTTAGAAAAACAAGATCATGTCCACTTTTGACATGATCACTCATTGTTTTCTATGAAATAAGTAATCTATAAATTTTTCAAAACTTTTCAAAAATATAGACAATCTTATTACATGCTCTAAAAAGTAAGTTCGAACATAAGTGAAAGATATGTAGATTAGATCAAATCACTCCTATATCTATATCTATATATATTATGATTTTATGTATAAATATATAATAAAATTTAATTAGGCTTACGAGCAACTCGAATATCATGAGTTCATGGAGGTTTCTCCATCATTAAGAAAGAAATAATAAGGTCAAGATAATAAATAGGTCATGGCCAGGAGGTTGACTTGAAAGAACTTTTGACTCAAAGATCGCAAGTTCGATACACCAGGAGTGCATATTTGGCAAGGATCTGCCTAACCCCTAGTTGCCTCTCAAAGAAAGAAAAAGATGTGATGCTTCCCTTAAACATGAGATTTATGTGAAAGATTAATCATGGTCATCTCAAGGATCCTATCAATGTTGTTTACCTCAAGTGGCGATCCAATTCAGTGCCTTTTAGAAGTAAATGTGAACTTTGGGATAATTTGCAATTTGGAAGTCAATTTTCTTCAAATGAATATAAATTATAGACAAGTGGGTCTTCTTCCATATAGAGAAGCATATCAATTAGCCGGTCCTTTTGCGAGGCGGCACGCCTTGTTTCTTCGAAAGATCTCAAGGCAATTCCCTACACATGAACCGTTTTCGTTATCGAACCCATGACAATTGCTCAAGGAGTCATACTCAGCATAAGGCCTTCAAGTGGAAGGTCACAAGTTCGATACTATCGGCACACACATTGTAGGAGTCTGAGTAACCTCACCTTGTCAATGAAAAGAGAGTAAGCTTATCAATTATTTTTTGTGTAAGAACCTTAGGTAGGTAAGCACATGAAGAGCAACTAGGATACACCTAATTAACCATTACCAAATATAAGGATCAACTGCACCCTGAGTATTAGCTCAATGGTAGGGTGCTCTAGCATCGTTGTTGCTGGTGGGGAGTTCGATTCCAGAGGGTGCATTTGTGGGTGTTAAGGCTTCAACCTCCTCTTGTAAACACACACACACACACACACACACACACACACACACACACACACACACACATATATATATATATATATATATATATATATATATATATATATATATATATATATATATATATCAACCTGACCAACCCCATATAAATCAACCCCGTATAAGAGTTTACATAGGCTGGCATGTACAACTCAGCTAGACTGAGTTATATGAGCTTAGACAAGTTAAGTTGTGCTAAATACTGCTTGTTCATTATTTTGCTCATGTAACCATACGAGGCCAACATGACTGAGCTCAACGAGCCATGGATCGGATTGGTTGAAGTCGAATCAGTAGGAGAGCACCCATACCCAAATAAAGATTATACATTTTTTCCTTAATTTCTAAACGCTTATTAGTTTTTAAATTGTTCTTCAGCTTCCAATTTCAAATGGACCAATTTAAGAAATCTTTTTCTCAAGAATTGATTTAATATGGAAATCCAACAACATTGAAAATGTGATATTCTCTGATCTTATGAAATTAAGGTAACAATGACAAGGTCGTGTACAGGCTGACCTGCTTCTAAGCCGACAAGAAACTACTTGACACGAGTTCTGTCCAAGAACTTAACAAAGAAAATGAAATGACACGAACACGATCAAAATGGCTAGTGTAACCCTACAGGCCCAAACCTGTTCTCTTTGGGGCAGTATCGTAATATTGTGTCAGACAGGTTAATGGGGGTTATATTTGGAATGCGGGCACGGATTCTTCGAATTGTGTTGTTATACGGTCAAATAAGCAGAGCAAGGGTAGGGGCAATTTGGTAGTTTTAAGAATCAGAAGGCCGTACCTGTACGCTCAGAGTGGAAGGAATAAAAGAATCGGCGATCGATGAAAAAAGAAGAAAAGAGAGGAAAAGAAAAGCTGTAAAAGTTTGCTGCTTTTTGACCTGTTTTGGTGGAAACGGGTTGCAATCTTGTCCCTCAACTTTCACCTGAAACTAACTTATCTTAATCCTAACGTTAAATTGGCACAAACTTTTGTCATCTTTAAAATTCAACTCAAATTTGCTTTCACTATACCTTTTAATAAAGCTCTAGTTTTGATTAAAGACAAGAGCATTAGTTTTCTGCTATCAGCATTGAACTGGGGTTTTGGATAAACAACAAATTGAATCAACATTTTTGGATTTTCTTGAAACAAATGTTTGAGGTGAAACGTACCAACTGGAGAATAGTCCACGATATAGACCATGGTGCATACTTATAGTCCATGATTTATTTAAATAAACATCCCTCTCTCTCTGGGATTAGCATGGGGTGCAACACTTAATTAGTTCTTGAGCTCTAAACTCAAAGTCCTTTTCTCGACTTTCTGCTCTCCTTTCCCAATTTCTAAAAGTAGATAAGAGCCAAGAGGAAAATTATTTGATGGAATCGACCTAAATATATAGGACCATCTTGGGGCTTGTTTGATTACGAGGTGAACTAGTCCTGCAGTTCTAGTTCCTTAAGCCCAAGCCTTGTAATCAAACACCCCCAGAGTATGGTTGATACAATGTTTCAAAAGAACTGAATCCCAATTTTCTGTACTTTCAAGTTTTAATTCATTGTTAATATAAAATTATGGTTTCATAGGCCCATTTTAAGTAAACAATACCAGCACCAGAGAGGAGGTGAACCACACGAACTAGACCCATGGACTTTATACTAAAACCCAAGTTCTTCTCTCTCTTATATTACCCCGCTTTGGACAAAAACCCAAGTGTCGGTACCATTCACGATTCAAATACACAACTATGGTTGCTCGTAATCAGTTACAAGCCCATGTGAGTATAGGCTTGCAGTTTCTAGTACGAACGGGTATATCACCACAAATCAAATACACCCATAGATGCTAAACAAGCAATAAGGGTTTTGACGGAAATATGTACTATCCTTCTTCAAGCTGACACTGAATCTAGGCCATGGGAATAAGGTTCCTGGTTTCCGAGTTCACCATGGTTCATTCCAACCCCTCAAAAGGTGTGTGTGCGTGCATGCACACATGTGTGTGTTTCTTCTTGATCTATAATATGAAACCAATCAAAGCCAAAACCAAGCTTTATCCCATTAAGTGGTGTGGTTACATGAGTTCTTAGTTGTTACTATACGTTCTTCATAGTAGCACTTGAGTCGATGTCAGCAAGATCATTAAATAAAAAGTGAAGGGTTCTCTCAATGGCAGGACGCTGTAATGCCGTTGTTGCTGGTGGGGAGTTTGACTTCTTGAAAAAGTAAAGCAAATGGTGACTGCTTGATAGATCATCAAGATTTGATGTTTTGATTTTCTCCATTGCCTCCATTCCACTTAGCATAGTCTATTTCCATCTCGGATAGGATTTCGTCTCTCTCTCTCTCTCTCAAACTTCACCACATACATCATTTTCCGGATCTATTCTATCACGAGAGGTTGGTGGATTTTAATGCTGTGAAGAGCTAATAAATGTTTAATCATAGTTGAACTATATATATAGTTTGAGTGGGTGTGTACCAAAGTTTTCCAACGCATTTCATGAAATAATTTGACGAGGGAGCAATTTGCTTAGGATGAAACCTGACCAAGTTCTTGATCTCAAAAGCATCGGATTCATGAATCAGGTTGCGAATTCAAAATAAATGCAGTAATTTATTCTGGTTGAAAAGACACCGATTTCCCAACCAAACCATGATTCTCCGGTCTACTCCATTATTCCTTTCAACAGTGGTGGATCTAAACCTTTTTCATGGAGTGAAGCAAACATTAGACCATTTGAAATGGAGCAAGGGTGAAACTATGTATAGTGACCATGGATTCAATTTAACATTTGAAATGGAGCGAGGGTGAAACTATGTCCAGTGGCCATGAATTCAATCTAACATTTGAAGTGGAGCGAGGGAGAAACTATGCATAGTGTCCATGAATTCAATCTAACTTTTTCGTTGGTTCTCTGAATTTCATGTGGGGTGGCAACCTCACTTCTAGACTCGCCACTGCTTTGCTTTCAGTAGTGTAGAATCAATAGCAAACGGACATCCAACAGTTGATAAAATAAGCACCCAATGTATGAATACATTTCTTTGGCCTTTTGGCTTTTGCCGTGCTTTCTTACATGGCACAGTCATTTGGCATTTAGATGCCCAAGTTGCCAGGCTGGTCCATGTGTATGGGGAGCTATGACACTCAACAGAGGGATGGTTCATGTGATTAGACCATCATTATGTATAAAATTTATTCATATAAGTTACTTTATTTATTAATAGTAAATCTGATATCCATATTTATTGTATAAACAATCTTCATTCTATTATTTTTTAAAGAAGTTGGTGGGATGCACTAGGTTTTGGTGTGTTATCGTGTAGCCACAAACCGGCATCGTTCAATCACAATCACATGATCAATCGTAATAAAACTATGATTCATGAGAGAGGCTGAAGATACAAATCAACCACCAAAAAATTGCAAATGAAAAATTGCATTTTTTTTCAATGGGGAGGTCGAAGCTAGATGCTGGCCCTGGCTATCCATTTTATGCCCTTCAACTTGTGAGTTCACTCGCTAGCCCAGCGAGCTTTTGCTCTTTGCGCCCAAAAATTGCATCTCAGACGGAAGAAACGAGATCTATGGACACCACCTTGAATGTATAAAGAAAGTCTAAGCAAAGAGGCACCCAGAGCGTTAGCTCAACGGCAGCACGCTCTAGCATCGTTGCTGCTGGTGGGGAATTCGAATCCCAAAGGGTACAAGTGTAAGTGTGTGTTAGGCTTCAGCCTCCTCTTTTAACAAAAAAAAAGTCTACGCAAAGAGAGGAGAATACACGTACATAAAGCCTGCATATATATTCGAAAGCAAAAGAAGACGTCTGCTGTTTCGAGTAACTGCATCACATTAAGGCTTCAAAAAAAAGACAGCGACTCATCATACCAATGGCTTCTTGTGAAAAATCTTTCGCCCAATACTTTTAACTCGGGTCGGCAACACAAGGTATGAAAACCGACACGGCTAAATTTCGTGTTGGTGTTGGGATATGTGCAATTTATCTCATGTACGTATCCACCGAAAGTAACAGGAAACACAAATGAGAACCCAACTTGGATGCAACTCAAAAAGTTCGTATGCATGTGTCGGAGGTACATATGTTTTCTGTCATGTTTATGTCCACACAAAGTGAAGGATGATGGACATACTTTGCAATAAGCTGTTGATGACACGAACACAGCAACCCAAAAAGTCCATGCATGTATCAGGTCATGTGCTTGTGTCATGTTTACTTCCACCCAAAGTAACGTAAATGATGGACATAGTCTGGCATTGCACTGTTTACGACGTGAACTCACAAAAATGACAACACCAACACGGCCTGGAACATGAAACTACTACAGAGGCTGGCAATATAACATGCAACATGAGTCACATCATGTTACAGGTATATGTGTTTCATATCATGTTGGCGTCCACTACAATAAAGACAAAAATTTGAGTCATGTTCCGACACGATTTCAAAACGATACGGCTTTAAACCACTCGTCCATCTCTTGAAAATGTAAAACAATCTGCTAATCCGAAAAAAAAAGGATCTGAAACACCAAATTGTGAACTACACTTTCGACCCTAGTTGGCAAACCGCCCGATTAAGAATTAGATTCTCTCAACCGTGTCACTGGCCAATAATAGGTTTACTCTGCGACTCCCCTGAAGTGCAGCATTCTTCTTTTTGCATTTTGTAGAAGGAAATAATTGAACCTCAACCCATACATTCACAAGAACAAACCAAGAAGTTGCAGTAACTATCTTAAAATATTGGGACTGAACTTGACAACTACGATTGAATCACAAGATGTGTTCAAAACAGAGCCATAACTTTACCAACTATGCTTGCACGATTGGACTTCTAAGGTTTTCGCTTTTTCGGCAAAAGGAACTAACCCTCGTTAATAAGCTGGTTATGCATTTATATGTTTACTACCCAACAGTTTACGGATGTAAACGATCGGACTTCTGCATTTAATGCAACTTTGCATCAGAACACGAAACAGAATCTAAACTGCAAACTATGATGCAATCAGTTGTAAAATGCATTTTTTACCTACTCTAATAGACATACATATTTCACATTCATTGGCACATCACAATGAAAGTTGTATGCACAGACCAATGTGATTTCCAAAAGAAGAGAATCAATCAAATTTGGGTATTCAATCTGCCCATCTAAAGCATACTTAAATGGAGATTGGTGCTCTTTATCCTCTAAACACAAATTAATAGCAGGAGTCTACACATAGAATGGGGTTTTCCAGTTACACAGAAACAAAGAAGTTCCTCAGGTAACACCTGGACATACTAGCTAACAATGAACTGGAAGAAACATATGAATCGATCAATTTTGGGGATAAAGCAATAACTGATAAAAAAGAATCCCTCACGCCTGGACTTCTTCAAGAGTGGTGCACATAAAGTAATGGATCAAGGCATTTCAGAAGGCTTCATAGATCGTCACTCATTGATAAACTGACAGTGGTACTCCTGCAGCTCCACTGCTCGACTCAGTTTTAAATATTTCTGTGTAGACTATTTGTTCGATGTAGACCTCATAGCATCACATTGATAGTTTCACGAGTATAGTTCTACTGTTTTATCTAATCTAAATAAACAAAAGATTCAGTTTATGTCATACACACACTCAACACACAGACACGCAACTATGCACCCATAATTTTGAAGTTGCTACGTTATACCCTTCATAGCTGCACTCAACCAACACTTGTATTCATGTGACGTTCAGCATGAAATATTGCTGATACTTTTCAAAGAAATTCTCTTCCTTGATGGTGCATCAGATCATTATAATATATACAACCTTTAATTTCTCGTAGGCTATCGATGACATGATGTACATGTCTGCAATATGCTTTTTTTACTACTGCATATGCTTATGCACCATACTTTAGTTGTCCTCTATGCAGCATGGTGGAGGAGTGTCAATCGCCTTCCTATTTTCGAAGTTGAAGAAAGCCTAGATGCTTAAAAATGGGAGGAAACAAAGCCATTGATTGTACGTTTTAAGTTTTATGCCATTCAAATGTATCTTAGTAGCATCAGATTCTTACTTGACCTGCTCCAATCATCAGGCTATGTTAATGTGCTAACTCTTGTACATTGACCTGTTCAGCTCCACCACAAAAGGTCACAGTCGTTATTACTTGAACGATACTTCTGGTCATCAAGTGTCATCCTTCGATGCAAGTGCAGCAGTCCTAGTGACTCAGTGCCGGTGGTGGCTTGTTGCAACATACAAATCTAATAACCAAATGAGACTAACAAAACCAATGAAGCTCAAAAGTCTAAACTCAAGCAGTACCGTGCGAAGATAAAGTTCACCAAAATTTCTGGCAATGACCAAGCACATGGTGTTGGACGGAGGTTGAACACCCTGATTCAACTGTACATCTGCCAAAAAAGATTCAATCTACCAGCGCCATGTTGACCATTTAACCTTGATTTTGGAATCATATAGTGCCACTTTTCCCCGTTGTTTTTTTCTTAGTGAACTTTACAATCATTAGATGAGACATGGTGGTCGGTTCGCTTGCTTCACAAGCTCTTACGTAGTGACGTAGATAATCTCTAGCTGAAATCCTCAGTCAAAAGTCAGGACCTTGTTTATTCGTCCTGATGAAAGGTATATTCTATCTGTTGCGTGATTGGTAGATCTTGTTTGACAGAACTTTAGGAGAAGTACAAGAAGACTTGTGTATCAAGGAAGTTCCGTAAGATAACAGCATTAAATTTTACCTTTATGTACTGGCCAACAAGTTCAATCTGCAAAAGTACTTACCCTACAAGAAGATGAAGTAATCGACATTCGACATCTAAATAAGGAAAGGCATATAGAGTTGAGCACCTTTGCAAGACCTTGGTCATGAAAGCCTTACGTATAGTTTAAGAAAAATTTCCGTCTGACAAGGTTGTCATTCAAGTTGGCTTGAATTATTGGACGTCAAACAGGACAAAAAGTCTTGGAAGAACATGTCTTACGGACGTCCTTGGATGCTAGTCAGAAATTGTCACACTTAGAATCAATTGACTCAAGTAAGTGCTCTAGCAGAGGTGACAACGATTATTACTTCCCTTCCTCTCGGCCTCACGCTTTACACTCAAGACTTTCATAAGCAGAAAACCTAAGACGTAGATAATCTCTAGCTGAGATCCTCAGTCAAAAGTCAGGACCTTGTTTATTCGTCCTGATGAAAGGTATATTATATCTGTTGCGTGATTGGTAGATCTTGTTTGACAGAACTTTAGGAGAAGTACAAGACGACTTGTGTATCAAGGAAGTTCCGTAAGACAACAGCATTAAATTTCACCTTTATGTACTGGCCAACAAGTTCAATCTGCAAAAGTACTTACCCTACAAGAAGATGAAGTAATCGACATTCGACATCTAAATAAGGAAAGACATATAGAGTAGAGCACCTTTGCAAGACCTTGGTCATGAAAGCCTTACGTATAGTTTAAGAAAATTTTCCGTCTGACAAGGTTGCCATTCAAGTTGCCTTGAATTATTGGACGTCAAACAGGACAAAAAGTCTTGGAAGAACATGTCTTAAGGACGTCCTTGGACGCTAGGCAGAAATGATCACACTTAGAATCAATTGACTCAAGTAAGTGCTCTAGCAGAGGTGACAACGATTATTACTTACCTTCCTCTCGGCCTCACGCTTTACACTCATAAGCAGAAAACCTAAGCCTCTCAAATTTTTAGGTACACCATAGACAAAATCATCAACCCATAGTTCCAAATCCTGGATCCACGCAGGTGAGTTGGTGGCCTCCAGCCTCCTTCCTCCCAACCCAACTATTGCCAATCATTCTAGATGGAAGATTTTCAATTCTACGGTCAGGTTCAGCAACAAACTCAACATAGTCTCATCATCTTTACAACAAGATGCTCCGTGAAGTTTACCATGAATCAAGCTTAGAAAGGTTCAGGTCACCTAAGAAGTGTGACCAAGGTAAAGTCACTGAAGAAAAGGAGGTTTAAAGCAGGTACTGAGCAGAGAGAGACCATACAAATCAGTCACCACCCCATATTCACACTGCACCAGGCACCAGCACAATAACCAGATAACCAAAGTTTGAAATGTGCTCCCCTAAGGGCATTAGGTGCCGAACATCGTTTTACTGCCCCACCATCAGATTTCGACCACAACAATAAAATGTCTGCCCAGATAGTTGACCCAGCAAATTAGGGGAAGCCTTTCTAGCAAAACAATCGGAGTTGCAATTCAAAAGATACCTCAGCGATACCATTATCAGATAACTTCTTAATAACATCCAAGTGGTTTCATTTATTATTGTTTGATCAACTTACTATAAAAGAAAAGATGATACATAATATTCTACTTTTCACTGCAGGAAGTAAAATATTCATGCAACTAGTAGCTTTGAGCAAGTGTGACTTTCATTTACACCAAAACAAGCATGCACATGCAATCCCTCATGCATGTGCAGAAGCACATACATAAGCAACCAACAGACAATCAAGAAGATAGATATCCATAATTTAAAATCATTACGTTGTAGGTCTGTAACGTACTATGTGATGGCACTTTACCCATGTGGTACAGTTATATCAACGCAAGTACCATATATTATAAAAAACAAATACAATTCTTAGAATTCTATATAGAGGCCACTCCTTTCAAATAAAGTCTGACGTTCGCCAGTGTAACTTACAATCATTCCTTTCCATTTGTTAAAGATTTTAGTTTAAGAATCAGGCTCTCCCGGGTAAATGCCTTATTTCTAAGTTATCCTGAGACTGCATGTTTCACCGTCTTTGGATGCCAGTTATTTGCTTCATCTAAACTTACCCAAAAAACTAGAATGAACGGATACAGCACTGGAGGCAGTCCATAGATATCAGAAAAGCTGCATGCATAAGTAAGTGTGCATCATGCATGCGTGCGCTGCTTTTCCTTTGTAGCAAAAGTTTATACATCCAATTCAAGCATTAGAGATAAAACTTTCAGACAGGTGAAATTGTGACATTGCATTTAAGGGAAAAAGAAAACTACAAGTTGTGAAGGAAGCTTGGCTACCAAAGAGTCATTTCTGGTTAGTACAAATGCAAATTACAACTGTATCCGGGTAATGAGACACACAATGTATGGATTTGAATAAACAACAATATGCAACAATTTTCATGATGATGTCTATGCTTACAATTAAGAAATGCACTACAAGCCCAAAAAAAAGAGAAAGGGCGAACATCAGAAAGAAAGATGAGAAGGGGGTAAAAACACGCACTGTTGAGCCTCCTATTTATACAACAAATGCCGATAATTGAATCTTGCATCTTGCAAATACAGACACAATCATCGATAACATAATCTCCAAGTTACCAAAGGAGTATGGCTGATCTTCAGAGGGGAAAAGCCTTTAAAGAAGCCGTTGCTACATATAGAAATCACTACTGCTCCCTCCACCTCGGATTCAAAAGTGGAAATCTACCTACAGGTGACGGAGGAAAGAACCCAAGTGAGGGCAAGCTGGGCATCGGAAACTGAGGCCCAGGTCCAAGAATCCCTGACTGTGATGGCGAAGGAAATGAGAAATGGGGATTGATGCCAGGGTAAGGAAAAAAAGATCCAGGTGACTGAAAAGGGAAAGGCGAACGTGGGGATGGGAGAGGCACAAAAGCATTAGGAGAGGGCAAGAGAAACTGTGAAGTGGGAGAAGGAAGAAGCAGAGCAGGACCCTGCGGTGATGGCAGCATTGGAGGTGCGGTCGGAAGGAAACCAGTAGGCAATTGTTGTTGCTGCTGAGCAGGTCGAGTCCCTGGATCCATAATCGAGTTCTGAAGATAACGCGCATAGGCAGAAATTGGTGACTCTGCTGTATTGGCCCACATGGCATCTCCTGGTGTTAGAGGTGGCAAAGGGGAAAATATAGGACTAGGGAGAAAGTTCTGACTGTTTGGTCTAGCAAGATACATAGGATTAGAGTTGGCATGGCTGTTATTGCCATTGATGGTAGTTGCAGATAGGGGAGCGTTGAATCTGTTCGAGTTATAAAAGAAGGCCGGTGGCGCAACTGGCTGCTGGATCAATTGAGGTCTGTTGATTGACATTAATGGTGGCGGTCGGATTTTCTGTAAACGCATGCTAGGTGGCTTCAGGGGATGGACAGGCGGCGCTTCTAGCCGTTCCCAAGTGGGAAAGCCCGTCAATTGCTGGACAATGCTTCGAAAATCGCTCTTCTTGATGTTATACACCTGAGGTTGAGGTTGTTGCTGTCTAGCCTTCCCATAGTTAGACTGGTGAATGGAGCTCTTCCTTATGCTCTTCCCAATTTTATGTGACTGAGTATTCAACCCCAAGTGATCAGGATGGCGATTACTCCCACTAACACCAGAATAATCCGAATCATTCATTGCTTATACACCAAAACCCCGCACCGAATTCTGTTTTTACACAAGATGTTGTCCTCGCGAACTCAGAAATAGAGAAACTACACGCTTAAGACGCACGCCATCTTCCGTACATCCATCTTCTCCGTGCTAAAACCCCCAAATGAACCAAACTAATCAACCTCCATTCAAGTGCTAGCCATCACAGACATAAAACTCAAAGCTCCCTCCGAAATCTCTAAAAGCAAGCACAGAGTGACGGAGATTGAAAACCCCCAAATTAGGACCGTCAACAACACGGAATTAAATGAAACAATAAAGCACGAAGTGCCCCAAGATTTCCTAGCTTCGGAACGGCATATATACACGCGCTAAACTAGTCATCACCAATTGAAATCCTTCTTCCTTTTTCCTCTACGGACCACGACGAACAATCGTACTTTCTTATGAAAAAGAGGAAACAAGGGAGGAGCTGGAATTACTTGCCTCTTCACCGTATCCGGAAGAAGAAGGACAAAAGCGAGTTCAGATATCCGGTCGGGATTTCGTCGTCTCACCTCTTCTAAGCACAAGTACGAGGACGTCCGCCTTGTACCATAGAATCTTACGACGACGCCGAGAGAGTAGTGAGAGAGAGAGAGAGAGAGAGAGGACATGATGACGATGGTCTGCGGTCTTGGTCAAGAGCGGCATTCCGTGACCCAGGCTCGATGCTGTCGGATTCCGTGCGTATCAAACCAACGACACGACGCGTAAATTAATTTTGGATCTAGGATTGAGTCCAATGGATCTTTTTAGGTCCCTTTCATTAAATGTTTCCAGCTGGCTTCGCCTCTACGTTTCTTAAAAGTAAGCTAAACCAACACACAGCGCTATAGGGCTCTCATACGCCCACTGGAAGGTAACAAGTTCGAATCGTGTGGAGTGCTTGCATGTATGCATGTTAGGCTTCGGCCTCCCCTTGTAACAAAAAAGTCAACAACAATAACAACTAAGCCTTTTTTTTCATACTAGACCGGATCGGCTACATGGATTCTTTGTTTCCTCATGTGTCATATTAGCAGTTAACTCACAATAAGCTAGATCATTCTTTATTGTTTCTTTCCAACACTTTTGTGGCTTTTAATATTTTCAAAATTTAGTTTTTAATACCTTCTTAAAGGTTCTTCTTTTCATCTTCTTTCTATATGTCCAAACCATATTTTCTCATTTTATCCTCTATTAATATTACTCCTAATTTGTTTCTAATAACCTCATTATGTATACGATCTTTTCTTATAAACAAAAAGTTAGTTAAAGTGAAAAACAACACTCTTCCCACATTGTTTTTCTTCATTCACAATACTCGAACTTGGGACCTTGCTTAAGGAAACAAGCGCTCAACCACTTGAACTTACAATGCAAATGCCTTGTTTGCTTTTAGGTGTTAGTTAACTAATATTCAATCAAAATTAGTTTGTAACTTATGAAATGTTAAGGTCATATTTAATATTTAACAATAATTTAGTCTTAGTCTATTTACACTTAAATATTAGTCAATATCAAACTTAAATATCGATTACATTTATGCTACTATTTTTATATGTTAAGTTTAATGGTATGAAGTTTATGTCAATAATGAATATTAAATTAGTAAACTAATATTGATTAACTATTACTGTATATCTGAGAACACTTTATACTTAATTAATAATATCTATATTAATGATTACTAACATCACATATAATATTAATACTTATTATACGTTAAATTTTAAACAAAGTTTATATTAAATTAGTATTTATTCGATCCCAAGCCTATGGAAGGGATCACCCTTGCATGGCCGGTTTCAAGCCCAAATAAAGGAGGAGGGTTGTGTGAGGCTTCCGACAGCCAGCATAAAACTTCGTCGGATTTTATAATATTGATTACAAAAATTATAAGCATTACTTTGGAGCATCCCCGCCTAGTGACGTGGTGCAAAACCCGAATACAGTAATAAGTAAGTAAGGGCCACTACATTTTCTCCCAAATGTAAGAAATAGATGGAAAAACTATTTTTATAAGCTTTTTAATAAAAATAACGATGTTAGTATTAGCTTAAGAGAATTAGCCAAATCAGAAAAGTATATAAACCATAATTTCTACCGACATATTCAAAAGAATGAAGTCAAAGAGACTATTAAACATATGAAGGGTGGTAAATCGATAGGACCAGATAATATTCCTATAAAAGTTTGGAAAATACTAAGAGAAATAGGAATCACTTGGCTCACAAGACTATTTAATGAAATATGGAAAAACCAAAAGATGCCCGAGGAATGGAGAGCAAGTACACTTATACCCATATATAAGAATAAGGGAGACATTCAAAATTGTGCGAATTATGGAGGTATGAAGTTAATGAGCCATACTATGAAATTGTGGGGAAAAATTATCGAATGTAGGTTAAGACAAATATCAAGTTAATGAGCCATACTATTTAATGAAATATGAAAAAACCAAAAGATGCCCAAGGAATGGAGAGCAAGTACACTTATACCCATATATTAGAATAAGGGAGACATTCAAAATTGTGCGAATTATGGAGGTATCAAGTTAATGAGCCATGCTATGAAATTGTGGGAAAAAATTATCGAACGTAGGTTAAGACAAGTATCAAGTACAACAGAGAACCAATTTGGATTCATGCCAGGTAGATCTACTATTGAAGCGATTCACCTTTTGAGACGTCTTATGTAACATGTTAGAGCAAAAAAGAAAGACCTTTACATGATATTTATTGATCTAGAAAAAACTTATAATAGGGTACCGAGGGAGATTCTTTGGAGAACTTTGGAAAAAAGAGGTATCCCATTGACATACATTAACCTTATAAGAGACGTGTATAATGGTGCAAAAACATGTGTGAGGACTCATGAAGGAATGACAGACTTCTTTGAAGTTAATATTGGGTTACATCAAGGATCAACTTTAAGTCCATACTTATTTATAATGGTGATTGATTAGTTAACAAAACAAGATGAAGTACCTTGGTGTATGTTATTTGTAGATGACATTGTATTAGTGGAAGAGTCTAAGAAAAAAGTTAATAGAAAATTGGAACTATGGAGAGAAACATTAGAAAGCAAAGGCCTCTGACTTAGTAGAACAAACAAAGAATATATGGAATGTAAGTTTGATCATTTGGTTACCTCAGAGGACACACAAATTAAAATTGGCACACATTGCATCCCCCAAAAGGAAAGTTTTAAATACCTAGGGTCAATTTTTCAGAGTGATGGAAGAATTGATGGAAATGTTACGTATAGAATTAATGCTGGTTGGTTAAAATGGAGAGGAGCATCAGGTATTCTTTGTGATAAGAAGATACCATTAAAGTTAAAAGGTAAATATTATGTTTTATGGTTGTGAGTGTTGGGCAGTTAATCATCAACATGTACAAAAGATGTCTGTGACAGAAATGAAGATGTTGAGATGGATGAGTGGTGATACAAGAAAAGACCGTATACATAATGAGGTTATTAGAAACAAATTAGGAGTGACACCAATAGAGGATAAAATGAGAGAATATCGTTTAAGATGGTTTGGACATATAGAAAGAAGATCAAAAGAAGAACCTTTAAGAAAGCATGAAAAACTAAATTTGGAAAGTATTAAAAGAGCTAGAGAACGACTACAAAAGCATTGGAAAGAAACAATAAAGAATGATCTAGCTTATTGCGAGTTAACTCCTAATATGGCACACGATAGGGATATGTGGAAACAAAGAATCCATATAGCGGACCTGGGAAAAGGCTTAGTTGTTGTAGTATTTATTCAATCCACCAGACTCAACACAGGTGAGAGAGGCTCGAACTCTCGACCTCAGGATCACTCGTATAGCTATGAGACCTACGCGCTAACCAACTGCGCCACCACCCTGGCCTATTTCATATTTGTTCAGAGGATCTCTTTCTTTTAATGCATCTAGTTCGCGTATTTTGCGCTATTATCTTTTTTCTATTGTATTGGAGTTTGCTTAGAATATGATTTGATTCTTTGTGTCGTTACAGTGATATTTATGATTTGGTTCTTATTTCTTTTTCTGAAAGTGATGAAGAGGTGGGCATAGAAAATGTGAAAAGATTATTATGTGTTACTGCACATAAATAGAAACAAATTTCTGTGGTAATTATGATAGTTGAGTTGGATATCCTATTTTTTGTTTGTAGCAATATCATCAGATTACGTTTTTGGGATTTCACTCTCGTGAATGTAGATGCAGTTTAGTTTCTAAGAGCCATATCTGAACAGCAGAAAGTCTCATCTTTGCTGCCATCTGTAGTTGCTCCTAAACCGTCATTTATGTGGTGAACCATCTTCTCTGGTAAATGCATGTGCAAAGGTCTCTCTTGGCATGCAGAATCTGGTTGGCTGACATTTAAATTGAGGGACGGAAAGTGGGAAGCTGGGTTTTTTTTCATGTGAAAATCAATAGTTTCTTATATAAAATCAAGCTAAATCAATCATGGGATTCGTTATCCCAAGGCTGATAGAAAGATACATCTTAGTCATGGGTTATTACCTAGCTCATATAGTTGGCAAGCATGCTAAGAAAATTCCTGGTTTTTATATTTTATTAACATGTATATTTCCAAATCCACCGCGAGAATACGCTGTTCACTTCCGCATAGCAGCATAGAGCAGTAATGGCTGGAGATTGGCCTTCGAGTGTGTATGCGGTAGGGGCCTCCAAGACCCCAGCTTGCCATAAAAGAACAGAGAAACCTTCATTTAGATGTACACACATGAAGAAGATGGATCTATTATTATAATAGTGAGGCTATCTTGCAAATCCTGCGATTGATGATGGTATGTGAAAGCTTTAGAGTTATCTTGTGCAGATTGACCGACCTCTGAACATAACGGAAGTTAGGTCCATATGCAGTAACAGATGGAATTTATTCTTTGAGTTTACGGGTTAAATGCTTAAACCCACGTGCCATCAGAGTTTTCATGCTTAATAAAGTTACTAGTGACTGTTCCGTTGTTGAAGGTCCTGGCCTTGTTAACGTTTTAGATTGTCATATTTGCTCAAGGTTTGCAAACTGAGGTTGCATGTAAAGAAAAGCTTGAGAAAGTGGTCAGGATGCTTCACATGCCTGAGCAACGAGAAAGATGTCCTAAGGATCCCGAATTTCTTCGGCTTAGAAATAGAGAAAGGCAGCAGCAGTGCAGGGCTCGCAAACGTGAGAAAGCCAAAAAGGATGCTGCTTCTCAACTTGGTGATAATCCTATCTCGCATGTAGAAAATCTATTGCCTCTGACAGCCAACGACTTTCTTGCTACATGTCAGAACAGAGCTCCTCTAGCTAGTGAAATTGACAGCCATCCATTGGTACATCAGAATCGCAGCCCTGGCGTATCTGTAATGAAACATTCAGAGGACAATTTTGGTTTCAAGTACCTTGGATTATTCCAAGAGAGCAAAAGGTAAACTTTTCCCGTTGAAGATTCCTTCTTCTCAGCATCACAGGATTTGAATGTTAAAAGGCATTGCTGTTTAGTACCCATTTTTCATTATAGATGTGAAAAGAATTTTTGACTTTTGAATATCTATTCATGCAGTTTTGTGAACCTCAAAACAAATGTAGGAGATGGCGACATTCAGTATGATTCCAGTAACAAATGCTTCGACAAGGATTCTCATAACGTCTGCTTTCCTTTTAGTTTTTACCGACTTCCATCGTTGTTAATAAGGATAATCATTACTTGAAATGTGCTTAGAAACCTTGTTTCATACTGTCATCTGCAGATACCTCAACCCAGGATTAAAATTGAGGATAGTCACATGCTCCTCGATGGGAAACACTATAACATGAATAGTTCTGCTGCCAAGCATCTACCCAAGAATAGGGACGAGTTACGCAATTCTGAAATCCATCGATCCGCAACTTTGCAGATTGTTGACTCATCTGCTAAGAATGCTTCCATTGAATGTGGAATTCGTGTTTCATGTCATCGCAAATGGAAAAGAGATGCAAGGATGGGACAAAGATATAAACAGCATGCAAGTTCATTACCAGAAGTTCAACTGCAGTTGCACTCACTAATGGCGAAGAAAGATGTTTGCTCTTCTCAGTGGAGCCGCTGTGATTTGAAAGTGGGTAAGGATACCCTATCCTCAATGAGAGAATTGAATTCCGAATACCAGGTGAACCACACTCAGCACGTTGATACTGTTGCTTCACATGGCCGAAGAAACTGGAAGGCTGCTGCCAGGAGTGGTGGCTGGGACTCAAGCACGACCATGTGACTGGTTTATAGAACTTTGTTGAGTAGCCGTCTGCAGATCAATGTAAGCAAGTTTTGCCATTTTGTACCAACTTGTAGCTCAGGAAGACTTGTTAGACTTGCATAAAGACAGAAAGTTGAGTTTTTTTGCATCGAAGAAGGTGATCATGAGCTAAGTTCGTAGTCCTTAATCGGCAGTTTCCTTAAATGCCTTGAACAAAACCGTCCTCTCATTTTCTTTGGAAAATTTTGCTTCGTTTCTAGGCGAGATCGCAACGGCACCGTATACTGGGAAACCTGTTTTGGTAATAGGCTAGATGCATTTGAAAGGCACATGATTGTACTGATGCAGAACATCTAACATGGGTGTAAGGCTTTTAAAATACAAGAAAGATGGTGTGCATTGATTAGAGTGAATTCCAGGGATAGAATGAATCCAAGTGACTTGAAATTCAAATTCTCATATTCCAAATCCTTGAAAACCCATCGAAGGTATGTAACAAAAGATTGTTGTCGCTTTTCTGAGACCTATTGAGAAATTTTCTTCCCAAGCTGAGAGAAACTAGGGTTAGCCATTAGAAGATGACATCCTTCTGATCTTGGCACATATGTGTCAAAAATAGTCCTTTCAGATTAGTCTTTGAGTCGATTAAGTTTTTTTTGCGATCATACCAACATGAAAGCACCGGATCCCATTGACAATGAAGTTATGAATATAAACTGATGCACTGGACAACCAGTATAAATAAATTGATCAGCCAATATAACTAGTATCGGCACAATTCATCAGCCAATGAAGCAGAAGATGCTGCAAAAAGATCATGCTGAGAATTTTACACCATCGTCAGCAGAAGCTCCTTTTAAGAGCGTTGCTTTACCTTTTGTTCTAGCAGCTGTAGAGCACGCATTAGAATAATTCGATCAATTCCAGCGAGATCTGTAACATAAGGACAAATGAAATCCACACTAAGAGAGGAAAGACGAAGGAGGATAGATGGCGAAAGTCATTAAGTTAAAAGGAGAAACGAGGGAATGTTGTATGTAGTTCATCAAGACAAATAATTATCCAAGGGACACGATAGTAGCTAAATGTACCTATAGAGTCACCTGGTACCATTTGTCTAAATTCCTCTAAATGAACATCCTCCTCTTAGAAACCACTAAGACAAAAGTCGAGTCCTATATTATTAGTCATGAATAACCAGGTTTCACAGTTAAATTAAGTTGGCCCAAAATCAGACATGAATTTATATAGGCTATAGCACGAACACATTACACCAATCTGCTAGAAAACTTTCTCTAGAAAATAACCCAGTCAGACGATGCTAAACATGAACAGTGACTAACTTTTGTCCCTATAAGAAATGAATGCTTCAAGACTGGCCAGTCATCGCCAAAGACCTGCCCCAAGCATGACATATTTTTCATCTATCCAAGCCAGATATGAAGAAAAGAGAGCATTTTTCCTATAAGGAAAAAAAAAAATCTGATCAAAACCAAAGACTGGCCAGGTATGGCCCAAGAACTACCCTGAAAATGAAAGCCTGGTCCTACTATCAGCAATTCCGTACCAAACATATTGAGGGAAATTTTTCTTTGCTATCATGTAAAGTGCAATCCCTAGTTAAAAGATGACAAGGGACAAATAAAAAAAATATTCACCACCAAGGGAAACGATCACCTGTGCTTCTCGACTCAATCCCAGATTTTATTTCTTCAACTGTTAGTACATTATTCTCGAATCCATTATCTCTCACCTTATTGAACAAATAAATTGACTGTCATCCTCTTGTTAATTAGATATAAAATCAACTCCCCTGAAACTGGCATCTGCACTTACAAACTTCAGTATTGTATCAGCCCAATCCTGAATGAGATGCCAAAGAATCAAGCATTTCTTGTGTGATCTGTCCATCCAATTTGCTCTCCCTGGATTACAAAGGAAGAACAAACTCAGTTGGAGATGAGCATCACATAATCGAAAAAGGTTATGGAATTTCTAAATACCCTCTGGGTTTAGAACAAACCTTCTGAAACCAATGCTGAAAGAAAAACTTCCTTTGACTCATGGGTAAGTCTCCCTGCATCACCAAACCTTGCAAATTATGTGATTGTTGTGTGATCGTCTTAAACAGGCTAAACAGTTTTCCAAGTTCTGCATGCATCAGCACAGCAAACAAGAGAGAAGCAGGAAGAAAAGGGAAAGAGAAGAAAGATGTATATGCATTATTATAGGCATCATCCGCCAACAATGAACTGAAAATACAAGTATATGCTTGATTATAGGCTTTGTCCAGCGACAATGGCCCTGAAACTACAAAGCATAAACTTGAAGTATAAATGAGATCAACAGAATAATCCTTTGCAACGTGGCTGACTGAATACAGAATACGGTAGTAAAAAAGTTCGCAGCAAAGGCTTTTGTTTCTAGAATCAAGGCACATACTCTCGACGACTGGATTGAAGAACAATGGAAACTCTTCTTCCAGGTTGATGACGAAGACTTTCTGATGTTTACTGATCCTTCCAGAGCTGCACCTGCTTTTCTCTCGTGTCCTTTACAGGCTGTAAACTGCATGTGCATACAAGTATGATAGCATCATTATCTAATCCATTGAATATCTACATCAGGTATTGGTTGCAGGTTTCCTTTGGATTAGGAAGATAATTCAACATTAGCTTCTAGATGGCAAATTCAACTTGAAAAAGAGGAATGCGGGATCTTACACTGTTATTAATAAATAAAAGAAAAATGGAAGACTACAATTACATTGGGAACAAAAGGCTGATAAAATCCCTGGGTGAGTTTTATGCTACGCACACACCCTTTTCACTATCCACACACTCATTTTACTGTGATTCCAATTTTGCCCTACTGAATTTTGAAAATTCTCACTACACTCCTCAACCGTCTGAACTCTCTCTTCCTATGCAGGTTTCCACCTCACAGTCGATGGTCCCTTTGGGTTCGCCGGTGTTAACTAAGGTTATACAAGTCCAATGGAGACACAGACACAACGTATACAAGAAAAACGAAAAAGTGACACAAAACTCAAATAAAAACAACTTATATTGATAAAAAAAACGTGTGACCCGTTAATTCACTTACAACTCATACAAAAGATATTTTTCGTCAAATACAAAAACCAAAGACTCAATACCAAGTTGCCAGATAGCTCTAATATCGAAACTTGATTATACAATCATGTATAAGGTTTGCAGTCAAATAACTAGGATTTAGTATTTGGAATCTGGATATTGTACATCACATATTCAAACTATAGTCGCATACCTTCAGGTATTTCTGAACTTAAAATCTTTCTTAACTCTGGTTTTGGTTTAGAGAAATTAAACAAAACAACTTTAATAGCAGAAAGGTATGTAAGGCACTATCTTAACATTTAAAAATTGGAACACTTACTATCTTACTATGTACTAAAGAGAAGGATGCCATGGAGGTTCAAGACGCAATGCAGAGACCTAATTACACAACCATAATCATGTAGAAAGTGTACAATGAAAAGGATCACATACAACTCCAGAGGCACCCATAAATGATCCACCACCAAATCTGATTACTAAGATTTGGTAGCTGAAATAGGGATATTAGTTTTCAATCTATGTTTTGTATGTCACTAGGGATGCTTATTGGGAAAGGATCTTTCGCTTGGAGGGAAGACCTGCCGTGAACCGGGCATATTTAGAAAATAAAAACGGAGAAAGCAAGAAAATTCCAGACGGAAATTGGGACAGGGATAGAGATAGTAAGTCCCCACCCTATGAACCCAGTCCTGACACTTATAATTCTATATTATAAGATTTTTTTTTTAATTCATGAATGATCATCATTCCTCAAATTTCATCTCTAATAATATATTTTAATTTAGATTTATTTTATATAAATTAGGTTTCATTTTATATGTAAAAGTGAGCTCTAGTTTATGTTTGAGCATGACCCATGAAAACACGAAAATAATGATGAGACATTTGTTTGTTCTTATCGTGAAGATGAGAACATGGATAAGGACTACTCAAAAACGAAATTAAAGATGGAGACTTTCATTCCCAACAGATGAACATCCCTACCATAAGAGGCCGGGTGTGTTCCATGCTTCGCTTGCGCCTCATCTCGGTCATCTTCTTCCCGGGTCCGGGGTGGGCGCCAAGACGCAACGCGCTTTTCAGAAGTCGCCTCGCATAGTGCGTCTAATTACGTCGTTGCCATTCACCTGTTTAATATAGTTCATGACCGAACGGTCCCACCCCTCACTAAGATAAGCAGTTCGGATTCCGTCGAACATGACCTCTCAGGCATTGTAGTTTCGTTCAATTTAAATCCAATGATTTTCTTTTAAGAAAAAGAATTTTTTTCTGCTTAAAAAATGCTTTTTATGTGTTCTTTAAATGTTAACATGGCGGAAAATTGAATTTTATGGCACCAAGAGCGTCAGTTAAACAGCATGGCACTATAGTGTCATTGCTACCGGTGGAGAGTTCAATTCCCAAAGGGTGCATGGACGTTTGTTAAGCTTACGGAAACAAAAGATTTCTAGTATGAAAAAAGGTTTAGTTGTTATTGTACAGGTATTTGTACTTCGTCAAAAGGTTGGAACAATTCGGAAAAGAGCATTTTCCTAACAAAGACGTACTTAAATTATTACCGGAAAAAGACAAGCTTTGTTGATGGCAAATGAGCTCAAACAAAAATGTATGGCTCATGTGATCGGCTCCACCGGAGAGGCCGTGAATCAGGGAACTGCCTTGGCTGTCTGCTTCTGATACACCGGAGAGGTTGGAACAACTTCAGTAAAGCTGGCCAAATCAACCCAAAGGAGGTTAATCTAAGACTCATCTCATTAGCCTACAGGAAACTTTCTGTCTATTTTCTTTTCTTGTTCGAGTTGAGCCGAGCGTGAGCCCATGCAGGTCTCAAGCTAGAATGAACCAAACGTGAGCTTTGAAAGAGACTCCATCCTGATCCGATTGTATATATTTCAATACTCTTGTATATAATGCAGCTTTTTCTTAGTTTATTTCTCCTACTCATGTGCTTGATATACTCCTGTTTTTATAATCAAAGCCAGTTTTCTTATATTTTTTCTCTTTTTAATATTTTTTCTGTGCATTTTTAATGATTTTTAGTATTATTTTATATAAAAGCTGCTTCATTTAGTTATTGTGATGCTGGGTCGGATCGGGCTAAATTGGGCCCGACCCGGACCCGCATGGGACCCAGCTTGGGGTCCCTTGTCAGGGAGCTCCGTGGCTTAGACATGCTGTGGCTGTCCTGCTCCTGCAGCAACAGGAACAGGGAAGAGGGCGAGAACGCAGGAAAAGAGAAAAGGGGAGAGAAAGGAAGAAAGAAAAAAAAGGGGTCGAGGGACGTTTTATGTGTTGAGCGTATGTCGAGCTAAGGTTCGTTGGATTTAAGCTAAAATAGGATTTTCTTTCGGTTTTGATCTTTTCGACAATAAAATATGTGAAACGTTGCTTGCTATTGATATAAAAGAAACGAGTTTCATACTGGATTTGGATACTTAAAATAGAAATGTATTATGGATTGTTATGAATGTCATGAATCTGGGAGATGTTCGAAGTGTAGGATATGATTTGAGATTGTTTGGATAATTGTGTTAAAGTATGACCCTACTATTGTGGTTTAAAGAAATGGTTGCTGTGTATACTCGAGGATTAGGACTTGATGCGTTGTTTTATAGTCCGTTAAGATTTGGGATCTAGTTAACCCATATGGTGACTATTAGAGACCACGTGTCAGGACAGGAGGAGAGACCAAGAGCCTCCTATGGCGTGGTTGTGGTTAAACACGATATTGGTTCTGATATCAAAATTAAATTACATTATTGACGAGTGCTTGATTTTACGTGCATGACTTGATTGATAATCTTTATGTAAACGATGATATGATTTTATCTTATGATATATGATTTGAAATCAACCCCATTTAATATGGGAAAAGGCTTAGTTGTTGTATATATGATTTGAAATATGCATGTCTTTAGTGTGTTTATAATTGTAAAGAGATCATATTCATCTATGAGCATATTTGTTTATGCTCATAGTTTATTATATTACAAGATTGAGACAATAAAGGCATTGAGAGACATACACGTGACACATGGAGTACAACGATACGATTAGTTGTGTTGTAAATAGTTTTACAATTTTTGCTATACCACCACATGTACTTATTAAACTTTGATTTTAAATAAATAAATATATGTTGACTATATTTTAAATTTTATAGGTTATGTCCACATTGAACGAGTTTTGTGGGTCGTTACAATTATAATTAGGTTGTTGACCCAACCTGAATCCAACCCGTTGATCCCATTTCGCACCCACAATAAATAACTACATAAACTCTCACACCATGTTTATTCAGATAAAGTTGTTCAATAAAACAAGTAAACTTGGCACTTGCGAGACACTGAACCAATTTAAAGCTCTATTAGGTGTAGCTCACCTATAGATAATCAGCTGTTCCAGCACATGGTGTGTAGGATGCTTGAAAGCCTCTCTTAATGGCATTCCTGCTGTTAGCTTTGTCTTAATAGCTTGCTTTAAGACAGCCTGGGTCTGGCAGCTGGCACTAGCTTCGTGCTAGCAGCTAGATCTATCAGTAAGGATAACTAAGGCAGCTAGCAGCTTTCATAGCGTCAGTAAAAGACAGATAAAGAAGTGAAGTTCCCCCGAACAATTGAGGTGATCGGCATATGATGAGGTACCTCTCAAACAGTGTTCATGTTGATGAGATGCCGGTAAACATGTCCCAGCCGGTATCAGACTTTGACAGATCCCGAGTGAAAGTGCTATCTTTTCCTTCAAATATTTTCGATTTTCGATTTTCGAAAGTGCTTATCATCTAACTTTTCATACTTTTTTGGGGGGGTACAGAGGATTCTATACAGAACCAAACCCCCATTTCACCCATGCACGTAGAGCCTAAGCTCATCTGGCAGGGCTCTCGGGCTCCCCCACATCACGATGGTGAGTTCGATTCCCAGGGTATGCACGGGTGCGAGTGTTTGGTTTCTGCCTCTGGTTGTAACCGAGAAGGAGTCCTATCCTATCAGCTAGCACTTGCAGACTAATCTCCATCTTGTTTGTCTGTTATTCTCAAGTGTCATTCTGGCCTTTTATCTTCTATTGGTACCACAATTTTCTTCTCCTAAGCACATTGTGGGTCCAACCACTTAGCACTACCAGAAAGCACATCACGTCAGTATTCTTATCCTGTTAATCCTATTGATGAATAGGAGGATTCCATCTTGGTCAGAATAGAATTATTCCGCTCCCGAAAAATGATGGCTGTGTTAAGAATTCTCCTACTTTTTCATTTTGGGATTAGCGTGTCCATCTTTCTAGGAAAGTCATAGTTTTAGGCTGCTACGATGAATTTCCCAAAGATTTACAATACGATGTGTTTGGTTTCAAGATTCATTTCATGCTCTAGGTGCCGTTCATCTAAACACCATCAATTTCTTGAAATTTTACTTTAGTTTTCATTTAAAAAAAAAGAGCTCTAAAGAATTCACGCTTCTACTCTATAAGTACCCGAACTAAGAGTTCTCCGGGCGTCGTTCATGGAAGGATGCAGGACTTGAGTACCATGTTATGATCTATTTTCCAGAGTAGGTGTGACATTCTGGACCCTTCACACTAATCTCCATGTCATTCTTCTGGGCCTCACTCAACTAATGAACCTGCATGTACGAGATTCTGCATATTCCCTTCAACGTGCAACAGGTCTCTTTTTGGAGGTCTTCCAGTTAGTCACAGAAGAGAAAAAGGAAGAGGACAAAGGAGTGTTCCCCACTGACCCTTGATTTTAGTAAAGAGGGCAACTTTAACACGTCTCTCTCTCTCTCTCTCTCTCTCCAAGAAGCGTTTAAAATGTGAGACTCAAAATAAAGCAATCTGAGAACAGGAAAGCAAATGAAACATAAAAAGGTGAAACGGATGAATAAATAAGCACTTTCAATACTCATTGACATGATCCCTTAAACTGATATGGCAAATAAGTTTACAAGCATATACATAACATGGTATACTTACCAATGCATGTTTCCAAGAAAAGGGTTTTAGAGACATGAGAGGAAAGGAAACAAGAACCCCTTCAATAATAATATTTATGTAAAAGAACTAACTCTTAGCCGACCCCGTCTAGTATGGGAAAAGGCTTAGTTGTTGTTTGTTGAACCAAGTCTTCAAGTTGAAGAGTGAATACCAAATCCTCAAGAGGGCAGAAACTAAGCTCGCTCTCAAAGAATTCTGTCCTGAAGATCCGTCAGAAGGCTGGAAGCCAAAGATGTGAGCTTCTTCCCCGTCTCTCCTGCAATGTTCTTCAATGAAGATATGTCTTGTGATGCCTGAAACAAGGACAGTCTGCTTTAGCCAAAACAAAATACATAGAAATCTGAAGGTGAAAGCAAGGCAAAAAATGTTGGAGTTGCGACCATAGCTAAACATTTAATAATAAAACAAAGGAAAAACAGTAGTTGCTCTTAAGTTGAAAAGTAAGCTTTGATCTGCTTTGGGGAAATAACGAGTCCACTAATTTTGTAAAATGATGGATACCTGATAGGGGAAACGAATGAACTCTTATGTAAATATTCTTAGAATGTCAGAGAACCTAAATTTCATACGTCATGCCACAAACCAAAAACATATTTAAGTAGACCTATAAAATGAATCACCAATCCCTTAACATTGCCGAGATTCTGAAAATATGGCAATATTTGCAAAATCCAGTGTAACTCAGAACAGCAAAGTTTATCTAAATATCTCTCACATTTTTCTCTTCGTACCATTCCATACTTTATATTTTTATTTACACTATATCTTTCATCTGGTATAGCCGACCCCATCTAGTATGGGAAAAGCTTAGTTGTTGTATATTTTTCATCTGGTATTCATTTTTATAGATATTTCTATACAAAAACCAAATTAAAGTGGATTGTCAGAAGGGCCAAAAAAGTATATCGTACCTCCATAATACAGTTATACTTCTTGTAATTAACAAGAAAAAGAAAAAGAATGAAAAAGTTTCATATATATTCTGAATACCAACATTTAACTCTCGTAGTGGATCAGAAAATATGTATAAAGTTCCTTCACAATGACTACATGCAAAGACGAGATTCAAGCTAACTCTGATAATTTAGTTACACTGGCTCCTCAATCAATTTGATCGGAACAAAGGAACTTTAAGAAAAAACAATTCACAAGTACCTGAAAAGAGATGCGGTTAATGAGATCACTTGCAGTCAAATCAAGCTGAGATTCATTATCACTCTGTCCAAAAAGATCAGCACTTGATATAGCAGACGAACCCTGCAATCAAGCGCATGAATTGTTAGTAAAACACCACAGGAGTCCTCCTAAGATATACTTAGGAACAACTGGTACATAAACACCGGATGATAATTGAAGGCAGCAAAGATCTGCAAACAGAAAACTCCAGCACAACTATAATTGCAATCCACTCACGGGAGAATCCAAGACAGTGCGCACGGACAATAGAAACATACCGAGAATTTCTGTAGTGATATTTGAGACTCCATATCACTAGCCTTATTTTGGTCGCCGAAAAACTGAGCTGAGGAAATAGACTTTGCATTAGAGAACTTCTGCCTAGCTTCATTTGTTTCTTCAATCTGCAGATTGATAAGTGTTGCAGTAAACATCAGTAAGGTACATCTTAACAAAATTGTAATAAAAGAAAACGAGGTCTTCTGTCAACTATGCCCATAAATGAAATGTAAATCATATCAATCTTCCTTTCTGTTCTTCTTATCTCAATGTTCGTTTAAATCCCAAAGGAACAACAACAAGCTGCTTTAAACTTGGAAAACACAATTTTTTAGATGAGACTAGAGCAGCATGAAGATGTTCCTTAAACAATGCAAAGCACCAAGGCTCATCCTCATAGAATTGCCAGATACAAGGTCGCCTAATCAATTTAGTATGAGCATTTTACAGGTCAATGGTCGGGTGGTCAACTGGTTGAAATGTTACTGAATATTATTTGACCCAAAAGTAAACTTAATGAACATCTTAAATTGTCAAGGTTAAGAACGCAAAACAGAATTAAAATTCACTCCTTACAGCAACCATAGATTACATCTAACAATCTGCAAAAGAGATAAACAGATAGATTCCAGATTCCCAGATAAAAGAAACTTTTTTTACCAGCTAAAGCACTAAGAAACCGTATAAGCATATAAACTCAGAACTTTTATGTAAATGTTTAGAAACTAAAATGACCAATAAATGTTCTAAAAAACCACAACATTTTCCAGTGCCTATTAATATTGCAGCAAAGAAGACAAAGCACATTTCCATGGCCTACCAACAAGATCATGCAGATTGCGAAAATTACCTGCATTCTGGATGTTGCCTTCTTCCGAACTCCAGTTTCCATTCCGTAATCCTCAAAGAAACTTGTAGATTTAGGTGGTGAAACGTGTCTTATGACTTGAGGACCACTAGTAGAGTTCATGTTCTCCACATACTCAAAACGAGAAGGGAAAGAGGAAACCACTGAAGTAGTGGAATTAGCCGAAGAACTGACTACCGGTGCTGGATCTTCAGGTTTCTGATCATACAGATTTTCATGAGTCTGCAGACATTACTAAGTTAATAGATAGAACAGAATATTTTCCTATTTATAGAATAATGAAACTTTCAAACTAACATGTAGTGTGCATCTGTTGCAACTTCATAACATGGATATACCTTGGTGGTGAGCTTCCTAACACCAAGTCCTCCTGTCTTACTTCCAACCTTCTTTGCAACAAGCGACTTTTTTACAGGGTAAGAAGGAGCTTTGGGTGAAAGAGGCGTTTCTGCTTTCTTGGGCTTGTCAACTGATTGTTCTTTTACAGTATCCAGAACCTTTACATCTGGAAATCCATTAGTGACATTTGCAGACTCAGAAGAAAGGGGAGACTGAGGGGAACTCGACAAGTTATCTTCTGCGACACTCTTAGCAACCTCTTTGGAGAGCAATTGCCTATATAGCTCAGCAGTTCTTGATGTGTATTTTGCCTCAATCTTACCACCATCAGTCCATCCGTGTTGTTTAAAAAAAACATGAGCACGATTATTTCCTCCAAAAGTGATCATCTTTAACTGCTCTGGAGTCCATGAGTCTAGGTTTGTGGATCTGTTATCAAAAGCCAAGAATGAAACCAGAGGTTCTAAACACACCACTATCACCATCTAAAGATAACTAAAGAATTTCAAAACTGAGAAAAGAACAAAATATTGCACCTTAGAAGTTCAGAATGGGAAACCAGCCCACAATTAAAAAGTTGTAGGATATTGAACTCCGGAAGCAACTAAAAACCTTCAAGTACCTAGGTTTAAGACAAGTTCTTTCAGGAAAATAGTAGGCATGGATCAACCCATGCTTGTATCAAGTCACAAGTTTTGCAACTCCCGGCTACCTTGACACATAAGATTATCTGAAGCAACTAGAGGATTGATGAAGAACAACATATACCTAACAGTTCAAAGTGTAAACAAACACATTTAAGAACCCTAAAAATGTTGAACACCAAGTTCTGAGGGGAACATGAAGGATTAAAATATCTCTTTACTGTACAGCTGTACATGCTCTGGAAAATGTAAAATTTATCAAAGCATGGTTCCATGCTTAATAAGATTTTTTTATGCACGTGAACAAACAGGTTGCAACAAGGAGACTTCCCAGAACAGGGATGTCTGGATTACAAGAAAGAGTAAAGTTATAAAGAAATAAACAGAAAAAACAACAACTATGAGTTCTGTTCAAAAGAAAAGATTTAGAGCATATCATTGAAGACAAGCCAGAGCACATTCTCACGTGTCGGACCCCATATTGCAAAGGGTACCAGAATGTATTTATCATAAACATAATATTATAATAAAACAAGAGAACAAAGCATGTACAATACACACCCAAAATAAAGCATTTTACATTCATTGTCATTATAGATCCAAAATCCAAAATTAGAAATTACACCACATTATCGAAATAACATATTTTATCCATTCTTTTCCATGTCATCTACATCTTTGTTGATTCTTCAATTCTTCATAATATATCATTGTCGTTCATTTCTTCTCTGTTATCCTCTTTTCACAGCTCCAACCATTTCGATTCTTATTAATTATGGAACTATTGGGCATGATTCCAGAATCAATTTCATTCAGGAAGATGATTCTTTATATGCCAATTTGACTACAAAACTTGCATTCAAATATCACCTTATTTCCTTAATTTGTTTTGCAGTGATCCAGAACTTGATAAACTATTAACGTTAGAGGCCATTGGATAGGTTGAGATCGATAAAGGAACTCAGATTTTACAAAAGTAACAAAACCTCCAATTCTCTGAAGATGAGTTTGGAAGGAGGTTGAATGAGAAAATCAGCTACAAAATGAACCACTTGAAGTGCTTTGAGGGGTTGGAAAACATTGGTGTGGATAATCCTGTGACGTTTTATCTTAATGGTTGACACGCTACAAGAAGAAGGAGGAAGATCGTTGAGACTCACAAGGATGTGAAAGATGATATAATAGATTTAAGGTAACTGAAATTGTAGCTGTAGGAAAGATAGAATTCGAAATAAAAAAGAACCACGCATAAGATAAAATTCTTTCAAAGAATACAATTACATTTCGAAACACATATCGGGAAATCCGTGATACTATCATTGACAGCCCCTTATTTTTTGTTAAACTTGGTTCTTGTGCTCATATGGTTAGTAAAACAAAGAACGTGGACAAATTTCGATCATACATACATAAAATCAAAATTTTTGCATTAAGGAAAAACACTGAACCATACAAATTCATAATGAGTCTATATACATTATAAAACACATATAGATACAGATCTAAGGTCTGTAAGCAAAGAAATCTATCAACTTAGAATAGTCTTCGCTTTCTTGGGCCACCAAAAGAATTCCGAAAGGGTCAGTCTGAAGAACTGAAAAACATAAAAAGAATCGAATACCTGACGAAGCTTATGTGAACACCGAGGCTCCGATGAACCGCAGAGCAATCGATGCAGAGGAAGACCCCGTAAGTCACCGACGTCCATGTTGGGTTCTTGGCGTTACAATCGAAGCACATCTACCTCGCGAAAAGGAAGAATCACAGCGACCATTGAGATTTCCATCCAGATCTAGGCACAGAGAGAGAGAGTGTGTGTGTGAGAGAGAGAGAGAGACCTTATTCTCCTGCTTCGATCTGAGCTTGCGGAAGACGGCGTTCTTATCGTTAAAACTCTCCGCTGTCGCCATGATCGCCGGAGAACAAGAGAGATTACGGCGACCTAGCAAAACAGCGAGAGAGCGAGAAGGGGGGAGAGAGAGAGAGAGGACGCCTACGGAATTCCTCCTCTCCTTAATTTCCTCTTTGTGAGTCGAGATTTGAAACAGAGTTGTTCGAAAGCGTGATATTAACAACAAACGTACGAGATCCCCTTTTTCACTTGAAAAGTACCCAACCGTCCCCCTTCCCTATTTTTAGGGATGGCGATCGCCACCCAGCAACCGACCCGCGGGTACCCAACCCAAACCAACCTGGTGGGTGCGGGTTGTTCTGCCTCATGTAGCATGTGGGTCGGGTTAAGGGTCAACCCGACCTGCATATTTTACATATACAACAAATATATTCAAATTTATTGCAGTCGTGGGTTGGGTCTGGGTTGGTTGCCAACCCACCCCATTGCCATCTCTACCTATTTTCATACCTGATGCTCGTTGAAAACATAACAGCAGTATTTTCTTGAGTTCTTCTCGCAAATTTTCTGTTGCAATTCTTTTTCTTTTTAAATTGTTAGATGTCAACGGCTGCGACTAGGTTCGGATCTCATGAATTCGATTAATAAACTTGAATATAATATATATGTATATGTATATGTATATATATATATATATATATATATAGATTGAGAGGGGGAGGGGGAGGGGGGGAGAGTAGGAGTTTCATGTTAGACTCTTTCTAATAATTTGAACAGTCTACCTCTTTAATCAAACGATTTATATTAAAAATGAAATAATAAAGTATAAAAATGTATTTTGTACTTTTTTGCTTTTTAAAAAACACTATTTTACTTTTTTCATTTTAAACTTGAACCATCCAATAAAAAAGAGTGAATTAGAGTTTAGAATGTATATATAGAGAGAATCTAGATTTAAGAAAGAACTCACAAAAACAGAGAACCACAAAGAATCCTTCACAACTGTTAGATTGTTGTGATAAAACAAAAAGTATTTAATACAACATGCAAATGTATAATGGTACTTTTAGTTTAAATTTATACTGTTGATAATGTCAATCAAACGATGGAGATGATGAGTTTCGTGTGGTTCTCTATTTTTACAGGTTTCTTAAATCCACACTCTTTCTTTTATATATATATATACATATAACAACAACTCAGCTGGATAGGGGGTTGACTCACAAATGGGAGGTCATGAGTTTGATTCCAGGGCATGCATCTGGCTTTGGCCTTACCATTATTTGAAATAAATAATCCATCCCAATAGTTTGCATCTGTATATTTGATCGGAGCTTTAGTGTCTCCTCGTTCAACTGTATTTGTCTTGGTTCTCCTCACTTATCATCTTGCTTAGCAAACCTCAAAACGCTCCATTACCCATATCCTCCAAACCCGATTCCCGGGATATGATCTCCTCCTACACCATAACCATAACCACTACCACCCCCTCACCCACCTCCAAATCCGCCAGTGCTGCCATAACCTCCACCGACGCCATGGCCAATGCCAGGATGGTAGAAATCTCCTCCTAGAGACACAAGTGCCCAAGGCGAGAGGAATTAACATGAACACATACTTCGATCACATACTTCACTCTATGAGAAGCCATGATGAAGATGTGATCCACACGCTAAGGGAAAAAGCCAACGGGGGTATTTATAACAGCTTAGAGGATCCCCTTTGACGAAAGGGGTGGGCCCATGTATATCAATATAAAAATGGGTCCCACTTTCACAACCCCAAAAGCTCAATATTGCTCCTTTGCTGTCGTGAAGGGTACGAGTGTGCACATGCATACATTTGGGCCGAGCTTTTTTATGTACATTACTATATGAACTTATATGTTATATTTGAAAAAAAGAATAAAATGGAAATAAGAAATGCAAAGTAGAGATTATGGATGTGAATGTTATAGGGTTTGAGTTTGGAAATCCTATAACCTAAAACCATGTAGTTGGGGTGATCAAGGTGGGCTTAATCTCTGCCTATTAGATGAGATTCAGCTAAGCTAAGTTCCGAACCAAACGTGACGCGCAGCAGACGTTCGGGTGATCAAGGTGGGCTGAATCCTGGGGAAGACCATGAAGCAATACGCTTGGCTCTCTCTCTCTCACGCACACACACACCGGTAAAGATTGGTGTAGAAATAGAAAGTGTCACTCACTCTAGGAAATACTAGGTGGTGAGAACAGAGAAAATATACGTCATGTTTTAGGGAAAATGAAGAATAACTTTACATAACGAGGTGATGTAAGAGAACAAAGGAAAATATTTACTTTGACACATAACATGGATAGTGAAAACACACAACTAAGATATATATAGGGCATTCTAAATATGTAATTTCTTTCAGTGCATAATATTGTATAAACATCTCTACCATTTGATTCATGAGATCAATGATAGAGATTTGAATTAAAAGTATCATTGTATTTTTATAATTTACATTTAATGTATCGAAAGTGTCGTTGGAATATATATATATCATGATCCATGCACACACTCATCCATGCTTAAATCCACTTAAAGATTTGTATTGTTCAATTGGCATGATCAACTGTAGATATTTGAATTACATATTACCAAAATATAGAAAGTATAATAATATTTATCAATTTTTAAATTCAAATCTTTACAATTGATCATGCAGCTAAAAGGATTGTAAGGATCTGAGCATGTATGGGTGTATGAATTCATCATGTTCTCTCTCTCCCTCTCTTTCTCTCTCTTTCTATATATATATATTGTATATGCACTCAATATGTTGCGCAATATGATCCAGGTGTCATGATTAGAAAGCTAAATGCGTGTATATATATATGTGTGTGTGTGTGTATGCGTGATCAATATGTTGGGCAATATGATCCAAGTGTCATAATTAAAAAGCTAAGTGCATATTACAATCAATTAATATGGATTAATTGGTGACTTGCATCAATAAGAAATGCTGGCTATGATGAATTCCGATGGAAAAGATTTAACTTTTGAAATTTAGAATCGTGTTTGGTTCCCCAAGTGTGGTATAAGACTTGGTTTTAGTGAAAAAATGTTTCCTTGTCAATGTCCCACTTCTGAATGCAACTACCAGATTCAGATCTGGATCCTCCTGTGTCTACCATGGGAAACCACTCCGGCTGCGGCGAGAAGTTTTTCCTCATATGGGACATGACAGATGACACCCATCCGATCCTTGTACAGTACTTTACTCGTAAGATCCATGGTCTAATGTAGGATGCCAACTATGATACGTCATATGACAGCCCTTGCTAGACAGGCTGGGGCACCAACCATAAGGGCGATTCTCTAGAGCGGGCCATCAGCTACTAAAAATTGGCAGTCAATGCTTCCATGGAAAGCATAAGTTGCTTATATATATATATATATATATATATATATATATATATATATATATATATATATATATATATATATATATATATATATATATATATATATATATATATATATAACTTATAAAGATTCTTACGATGGTCGAGTTAAGATTGGTGCTATCCTTGCATGGTGAAGCCCCACATGAGAAGGATGGAACTTTGTTAGCGCTAACACATCATCCATTAGGCAATCAGTGGGCTAGGGTAGGAGGAGATTATATATTCTTCAATTTTCATAACGTCACACACACACACACACACACACACACACACACACACATATATATATATATATATATATATATATAGAGAGAGAGAGAGAGAGAAACTTGTAAATGCTAACATACTTAGGTCTTAACAAGATGGTAGTTGAAATTTGAGTTAAAAAAATAAAATATGTGCTTATGAATAAAGTATACCATGAAATACACATGTATCATTTATCTTTTAAGTTTAAATTTCTGCCAGTCATCATTTATGATGGATGATTCATTTAGATTTGCTAGCGTGTAAGTGTGTTAGTATATACCATTCTCTCTATATATATATACATATGCTTTTTGATGCCACATAGTGGAGATTCACTTGTGGTGGTTGTTCTGTTGGTTGGAGAAATAATTTGGATTGCCGGATAAACTCAATAAAGTAGTTCTATGACTTCCTCCACTCGTAATTTTAAGTAAACACTAGAACTTTCTGATTAGAAATCATGTAAAATTCTTATTTGTTGTACATTTTTCTTATAAAACGTAAATATTTGATTATTTAGTTAAATTACATGTACTCACTCATTTAGCTAGTTGCATTAAAATAGTTTTATGGAACATATATATATACACAACTTTTATGGACAAATATTAAACAAGCTTATTCAAGTTAAGCTGAACTTAGCATGCACGTTCTATATTATTAACAAGCTTAGATCAAGTTTAGCTGAACCAATCATATCAGCTTCCACTGCTTTAGAAGCTAGTTCGTGTTCATTTAGATTGTGATGAGCTAGCTGCGTTGGATCCAAAGTCCTAGTTTCTAATTTAAGATGACTTAATTAACTTAATAAACTTTTTTGTTTCTCAAGATGATTTTTTTCGAGAAACTCTTTTAGTTCTCTAGATAGTGGTGCTTAAGAACACCATTCGACACTTATAGTGTGCAATATAAAAAGGTGTCCTGCCTAGAGTTTCAAAGCACAATTACACAGCTCTTTCAGTTCTCAACACACGAAAAACTCTATCAATAAAATGAGAAGCAATTGTTGTAGGAATTTAAAAGAAAAAACATTTCCGCGTCAAAGATCAACAACATAACGTATCAAAATATACCATGCAACAAGTTGCAAATAAACGAACTCATAATGCAAGCACAACAGAATTGAACCACGAGTACCTTGGTTCATTTATCAGCAAGTAAGCATTAGGTCCACATACTTTCTAACTAAATGCTAACAGGTGAACTCGAAATCATCAGTAAAACAGTAAAAGTGTTGACAGGGAAGCAATAGCAAGTTTTGCAGTAGGACGAGAACAAAAGGAGCAGAACAAGAACCTTCTTTCGAACTTATTTATTTGCATATAGAGCAGAAAAGTTTTGTTCCTTTCCTAGACTTTCTCTCAGCGATTATTTTGAGCGTGACAATGCAATATCGAGAAGGAAGGTGACGTACAAATTGTTAGAAAAATCGGTAGAAATATATACACTATACCACAATTATAAATATATCCCGATCGATCAACTACAATGGCAAATTCAAAGTAAGCCATAAACAAACCATACATAAAACAAAAGCAAAAATAATAATAAGAAAAGAAACTTACATGTACGAGTCACCCTCGTGGACTTGCTTTGGAGAAATGAACGCCACAGACAGTACGTATGGGTTCCTATACTTTTCTCACAGAATAAAATGTACACACAACTCAAAGCTACATACCTTGCTTCAAGTCGATTTCGACTATACCTTAAGTCACCTTTGGTTGGAAGAGAACGACGACACGGAGCAGCCACAGTAGATGTAGGAGGAGAGAGTGTTTCACGCAAAAGTATGAGATTAGAGAGTCCTAATCCCTTATTTATAGGTGTGGTGATGGATCACGATCATGAATCTATCCAAATAACACATCTCTCTGTCCCATTAACCGTTCTTGTGTAAACTTTAACTGTTCATGTGAGCCTGTGGTCTACTATGTCTTCTCTCAAACTCTTTAAACTAAGGTTCATGAGACACCAACTATATAAAAGTTTATGTGGGTTTGTTTTGTTCTTAAATACGAGACTAAACTTTGTCTTCTCTTTGTCATCGTATGGACAAGTCCCTCACATGAACTTTCACATATATCAACACACTTTAAAACTTTCACATAATATCAATGATGCATCAATTGAATATTTAAGAATACCAATATTAATTAAATGTTATTAATACACACACATTTATTAACCCAATCATAATTAACATTAATCCAACACTCCCACGTAAACAAGTCACATGCATGCGTGGTATATCACTTTATACATCCACTCATGTAAAGTGTAGAAGAAAAGAGCTCCAACTGCATGCAGATACATTATATGTTGCATAACATAGATGAGTTTAGATCATAGGAAATGCACCATTGATCTTTATAAATAGAGAGCTTAAAGCTCGAGTTACATGAAATTTATCGTCACAAAGTGATTCATAAGGATCCCAACATGATCTTATTTAACAGAGACGGGATACTAAACACTTACAACTTTCGAAAACAAGCAGTTTGAGATCTTAGTCCAATTGAGCAGCTTAGTTAAGCAGAGGCCATTCTTAAGGTTTGTCGCCACCATAACCTCCATATCTTCCGCCACTGCCTTGGCCTTCCCCGGCACCATATCCTCCACCAACTGGATAGCCATCGCCAACTCCATATCCGCTGCCACCACCACCACCGGAGCCGAAACCCCCTGCCCCACCAGAACCTGCACCATAGCCAGATCCATCCCCTCCACCGCTTCCATATCCACCTCCAAGTGCACCTCCAGCACCATAGCCAGCACCGCCTCCTGATCCTCCTCCACTGCCGAACCCACGTCCATGGTCGCCTCCCACACCGTACCCAGCGCCACCACCCGACCCTCCGCCACTTCCGTACCCACCGCCATGCTCTCCTCCAGCTCCGTATCCAGCACCACCACCGCTACCGCTACCAGAACCATAACCACCACCATGCACCCCACCAGAACCATAACCGGCACCACTGCCACCCCCACCTCCGGAACCATATCCTCCCCCATGTGCCCCACCTGCACCATAGCCAGAACCACCACCAGCACCGCCTCCACTGCCATAGCCTACACCATGGTCTCCTCCTGCACCATATCCGCCACCGCTGCCACCTCCACCCCCACTGCGATATCCTACTCCGTGATCGCCGCCAGCACCATATCCCGCACCGCTACCACCGCCGCCTCCACTACCAAAACTTACTCCATGATCGCCGCCCACACCATAACCGCTTCCACCACCTCCACCACTACCGTAACCAACACCATGAGCTTCTCCAACACCATAACCAGAGTCGCCTCCACTTCCATCTCCATACCCACCAGCGCCACCATAGCCTCCTTCCACAGTTCCACCGCCGTACCCGTTACCGATGCCGTGGCCAGTGCCATAGCCAGCATTGCCGGTATAGCCATGTAAACCTTCTTCTCCGAAGGTCAAGAGTGCCCTGGAGGCACTGCATGTGCCCATAGCCAGCAGAAGCAGTAAGCAAGCATACTTCACTCTTCGAGTGCACTGCATTGTGAGAGATGTTTTAACACACAGGATGCAAAACAAATGAAGGAAAAGGGTGTATTTATACAAATTTTAGACGCGTCTTTGGCATCAAAGAGTGGTTGATGCCACATAATTGCACCTTACGGGCCTATATTCCCTTCTTTTTCCCTTTATTTTCTGAAAGTAAGGGCCTATATGACCAAACACCAGTAATGCGGCTCTGCTGTATTGCATAACCCACTCTGTGTATCTACGTCTAGACGTTTATCTAATCCTGTAGGGTCCTCATAGTTTTCCTTTTGCATGCGTAACGATGGAGAGGTCAATTACTCACCAAATTCTTTTCACACGACAGAAGAAAAACCGAACGAAGGACTTGAAGAGGAGCTCCTTGTTTCTTCTCTTTAAAGGAAAAAGGGCAAAGGGAAAGTGAAGAAAACCATTGACGCGACATAGATGGAAATGCTTTGCGTTATTGCGCCTAGCACATCAAACGTATGTGATTACGAGGGGGTGCCCAGAATTTCAGAACCATGTCGAGTATTTTGGACTGTTCCATTAGTTAATGCCAAATCAGTAGTGTTTGTTAACCAGATTTCGAGTTCTTTACTGTTAGAGTTTGATGATATTTGAAGGAAGAGTGAAGGAATTTGACTTGGTTTTACTTAATCACGAAGAGACACTGAAGTTGAGCAGTTTGCTTTAACTTCAATTTTTTTAGATTACGGTGCTTGAAGCTGTGTAGCTAGAGATGATTATGTATTATTCTGTTGGGTAAGCGAACATAAAACTTTTGCGAGTGAACTGGTTAAACACAGATAGTTTCCAGTTTAGAGAGAGAGTCTTACCTACTGTCAAAATCATCGAATCAAAAAAGAGATACGCGTATGGACCAACGGCCGTGACGTAATGAGCTTTGGTAGAAAAGTTAGAAAGGATGAATTTCGGATCATATATGTCATGAGAAACAGGGTCTTTTACTGCTGCTGACACCCTTATTATTAAGAATAAAACTACGATCGATGCACTTGTTCAGCATCTCTCTCAATGTGTGTGTGATACTCATGCATGCACCCACATCAACAGAGGCAGGTAGGGCGGCACTACCAAAGTTGACAAACAGTGCTCCATCACCATCATGGACAAAACAAAGAATCATTACTTGGCAATGAGATGAAATTTTAACTAAAGCTAGCTAACAAGAGCGTGTTTCTTCAATTTGACCAACGCGTGGCTTAATTGATGGTAATCTAAGGTTGGCATGCAATAGAGATGGATGGCCAGGATCCTGTATAATCAAAGACTGATACGATCAATGCTTCATAACATAATTCAACAACATCAATGAACATTGCATGGAGTTCATTTTCTTTCCTTTTGTTGACAAAATAGCCTGAAACAGAAACGCGTTGCAACGCTAACGTCGAAGAGCTTATCACAAAAGGGTGCTCTAATTAGGTGGCAATTCCATATATCATACATTGCATAACTTAATATAGAGGGCAGAGCAAGCATATTAGATAATTGTTTTGTGCCAGTCATCATGCGATTCCTGCCGCACATCTACTATCTTCTATGAACGTAGTTGTGATTTGTGAAACTGGAGTCTGCAAAAGTCTCCATCAAGGTGATGACAAGATCGCCGAAATACACCAATGAAACCAAAACCAAGCCTTGTTTCACGTAAAACATCCGTTTCATGAATTCTTAATGGAGATTGTGCTTGATCATGAGATGTGCACTGTGTATTACATATAGCGTTGGCTAATTCTATATATGACCGTATATTCTCTCGTTACAATTCATCATCATGATCAACAACAACGACGAGTGCCAACTTTCTATCTTTCAGACAATTGGACGAAGTCTATGGTTCTAGTTGCAGTAGTTGTATAAAGCTGTTGTACGATCTAATGAGAATGCAACCTGCATGAACAAAAGCCTTGTTGGCAATTAATCGTTTTTACAATGGCGATCTCAAAGCCAGATGGACGCCCCGGGTATCGAACTCATGACCAACCCTAGCCGGGTGGGCTAGCCATTGCTTTGCTAGCTAGTTGGTAATTAATCCGAATAAATGTTTGTATGTATCTTGCTGTGTTAGCAATAATTGGATTGTACCAGGCTGAAGTGGCCGATTTGGATATTAGGTTTTGAGGTTCACCTGCATATCATTCGAAGAATTTAGATTTCAAGCAAAAAGACTTTTAGCGAAAAGAATTTACACGGGTTCATCACATCACACAAGGGAGTGCTAAGTTTTATTTCCTAATTCTCTCACTCTCTCCTTTTAAGAGAATGGTGTTGCAGGTTGAGATTTTTGAGGACTAAAAATTCGTGTAAAACTCTTTTTTGACGATTTCAAACAGTTTCAGACTCAAACCGAAACCTACCACCAGTTTCAGGTAGTTTTAGACTCAAATCGGAACCACATAAGAACCAAGAGTTTTGGAACTATAATGAAAACCGATCTCCACTCGGTTCAGTTATGGTTCTAGGTTCGAATTAACCGAAACTAAACATGTCTATATGTATGAATTCCACTATACAGAGTTTATCGGAGTTAATGAACCTAAATGCTTACTTTTAGTATCTAGGGCTACGAAATACTTTACTGAATGTTGACAAACTGTTTGATAGAGTTTCACTTCTATATTTAAGCAATATTTGACAAATTTATTACATCCACTAGCCTTTTGCTTTTTTATGTTTTTTGAGAACCAGTTGGGTTAGGCATGCACTTAGCAGATGGACGCCGTCGGTCGCCGGTATCATACTCTAACCTACAGGTCAGGAACAAACATACTAGCCAGATCAGGATTAACTTTGATTACTTAAAATATATAAAACATACAACATCCACTGCCTTAATGCGATATGCAACTTTAATATTATTAACAGTTGAAATATGCATAAAATATAGATGTTTACTGACTTAATGGGTGGAGATCCTCAAATTGGCAATGGCTTCTGTGGTGGGTTTTCCTGCTTTTGACATGGATTTGGCTCTTGTTATGATCTCCAGTTTGGGGGAATTGGTGGTTTCAAACCATTTGGTTTGGGTTTGTGTGGAACCTAGAACTGAAACCAAACCTCTCCAGAGTCTGTTTCTAAATTGCCAATTTTAAAGTGGTTTCAGTTCTTGTTTTGGAACCATCTCAAAACCACTAGTGCATTTTTTTTAAGCAAGGACAATGTTTCGTCTCGAGTCGAACTCCTCACCAACCTCAGTGGAAGGAAACGCCCTACTGTTGAGCTATGGATCGATTTGTAATAATGCGTTTTGGAAAAAATATTTAAGAACCACCGGTTCCGGTTTCAAGCTATGAACTATAACTGAGGGTTCCCGGTTCCGGTTCCGGTTCCGGTTCAACTGGTTGCAATTGCCATCAGTTTCATGGGCGATGTGATTCCGGTTCCAACTATCTTACATGTTTCGAACTGGTCATGTCTAATCATAGGCAACTAGGCATACAAAACATGTAGGTTAATTTAAACTTTTGCATGCAGCTCATGATAAATGTTCTAGCTAGAAGTTTTTTTTTCTAATTTTTTATTAGGAAAATGGAGTTAGGCAGGCCTCAACCTAACATATGACTCAATTTTAAACTAAAGAACTCAATCACATGTTTTCTCCTTCCAACAATAACCTGAACCCATGGCTCCCATTTAATTAATCTACGTGACATGAAATTTCTATTTTAAAGAGACTTATACAATTAAAAAAATAAATTCTTAGGATTGTTTCCACAATACCACCTTCAATTTAGATGCACTAATGTGCACTGCATTATGCCACCAACAAGAAAGTTAGGATACCATAGGTGCACGGTGAGTATCGAATACCTGACCTACTAAAGTTATAGGTAATCAAGTTAAACATATGCTGGCTGCACTAAATCACAATTTCCAATAAAATATTACTGAGCTAATTAAACAACTCATTTAGTGGAGTTTCATATCATCAAGGCCATAGATTCCGTGGATGGCAAAGTTGGCTTAATAAATAATTTTAAAATTAAGGTATGGATAAGAACTTAATTAAGATATATCATAGAAGAGCTATATTGGGTTGGTGAAAGGAAGCACAAGTTTATTAAATAAATAACATAATTAGCATTCTCAAGTTACTGTATGCTGACATGAAGAATGAGTGGTTGCTGACATCCTGCTTTAAACGTGCTGAGGCTGAAACCACATACATAACCCTGTTGACTATCATTTTCCACGCCATTTGTATATTGAACAAGAGTGAGGCCCTAAAAGTAGACATGGCACCGGAACTGGCGGTTCAGGTTTGCCTATAACCAGGAATGGGAACCGAACCGGGATCGATCCGTTTCTGGTAGCTTGAAAAGAGGGCAGAGAGGTTCGCTTCATCCTAGTGCAAAACCGCCCCGTGGGTCTAAGACAGGGTCCTCCCCGGTTCTGGATCCAGTTTCGACAGTTCCAGTTCCAACCGATTCCTTTTCCGGTTCTGTTCTGATTGGAGATCTCTGGCCAGCTGCAACTGGAGAACATATCAATTCATTGCGACCCACTTAATGTTCTACGAAAACAGCAGCAGCCGTTCATCACTAAAACGGAAGGCTGAGATTTTGGCTACCAGCACTTTCTACTGGTGTTGATTTTGCTGGCGACGTCTTGGTATTCCTCCATTACATGAGAGCCGTCGATCACCGCAATTATGTCACCGACTGAACAACGTTATCAGTTTTCAGGTCACGTACATTTCTTCCATATATATATATATATATATATATAGAGAGAGAGAGAGAGAGAGAGAGAGAGAGAGAGTGCCTTGATGTTTTTATAAATCTCAATGATGATGATAATCGATAACTAAAAAGCAAAAGTTTTTTTTGAATAAAATATAATCTATAAAAAGTAAATATATACTTTTTCTTGTGAATCTCAATCATATATCTTTCACTAGACGATTGAGATTTGCAAGGATATTATAAATATGTAAGATGCCAAGCATAACAGACTTATGTATACGTACATACATACACACATACACTTATTGTAGGGGATAAGATTAAGCCAAATATGTTTATTCAAATATTCATATAAGAAAGAGAGCATGACTATCATAGACATAATCACTCAACTTGAAATAACCATAACACATAACATGAAACCATAGATAAATTCAATGTCTACCGTCACCTGCTCATCAAGCACACTGTGTTCCATAGGCTTTCGCACAGCCATTTACAGTCACACGCTATTGGAGTGACCTAAAGCACTATTGGAGCAATATTTGGATGCATTTTGTATTGGTTTTGAAGAAAGAAGAATTCTATCTTACTTAACAAATGAAAATCCTTACAAGAAAGAAAATAAAGAAAGAATCGTTTCTTAACAACAACAAAATAAGATAGGGCAATATTTTCTGTGTATGTTTTGAGAAAGGAAAGCTATATTTAATTCATAAATATTTATCTTTACAAAGAAGAAAGAAAAATAATTTCTTTCTTTCTGGTTCTTTAATTTATTTGCTGAAAAGCAGTGAAGAGGAAACAAAGAAGTCATCTTTGGGAGTTTTATTTTGCTTTCTCTTTTACTGTTATGGGAGGGGAAGAGGAGGAGAAAATAGAAAAATAGAAGACCTTGCCGCTTTTGTGTATACAAATTGGGAAGCTTTTTTTAATATTTTTGATGGAATGAAAAAAAGTAGAAGAAAAGAGCAAGTGTTTCCCCAGGGCTTGAACCTCTTACGGTAAGGTTGAGAGCCACTGTCTCTCCGACACACATATATGTAGAGAGATATTAAATCTTGTAACCTTGACACATTTACACTTACGCTTTCTCTTTGTTTTCTTTGAGGGACATAAGTGTAACATGGGTGTGTTGAATATTTTTTTAAACACTTATAACTTTTTAAATAATAATCATGCTCTCAAAAATAAAGAATTGATATAATACATGTGTTTTAAGTTGTAAAATCAAATTTTAATATATATATATATATATATATGTGTGTGTGTGTGTGTGTGTGTGTGTGTGTGCATTGTATTGTGCATTTTTGAAAAGAAGAAGAAAGATACTTGTAATCGAAAGAATGGTCTGTGTTGATCTAAAGGGTTCCTTGCTCCATCGCAATAAAAATTAGAAAAAGAAACTCAGCTTGGCGATAGCATTTTTGCATCCACACGTTTGAATTCCAGGATAGAGAACAACTAGCTTGTTGTGTGGGATCTGAAGTATTGGCTTAGCATAATAACAATGAATGAGGAGAAACTCAAAGCTTAGAAAGTTTATTACACTAGGCTTAAGTACCTTCTAAAGCTCACAAAGCTCTGGGCTTTTTGGGTCTTCTGCATGAGAAGTGAGAAATAACTCATGATTTGACTGGAGTTATAACTATATTACAAGTTTTTTTTACAAGAGGAGGCCAAAGCCTAAAACACACATACCCATGCATACACCCTTTGAGACCTGAACTCTCCACTAACAACAACGGTATCAGAGCGTCCTGTCATTGAGCGAACGCTCTCAGTGCTGCAACTGTGTTGCAATTGTTGAGCCCTTTGTGTAGAGTACGGATGACTCATGGGTAAGGCAATTAAGGTAACTGCATTCTTTTCAAGCTTGTTAGAGTATGAGTTTTGTACGTTTGAAAAGGTCTCCAAAATTAAACTTATGCCCTAAATATTTAAGTCACACAAGCATCCAATTCTCGGGTTAGGCCTCAAATTTTGTTAGTTAAGTAATATGAAAATGTTAGCAACCTAACCGTGATATGTGATTCGACACAGGTTTTGTGGTCAACGTAAATTCTCTTACCTTCTTCCGTAGAAACTCCTTCCCGCCAATAAAGAGTTGGTGTTTGCGTCGATTTCCCGCGGAACCCAGACTCCCCAGTCCGTTCTCTGAGAAGAGATCCAGGAGGACGGTTAATTTATGCTTTTAGATTTTATACTTCTTTTTCTTGCCTAGAACCCCGTGTGTCTCTGATGGAGTTACTATCAGTGAAGGATGCATGCATGAGCTTTTGCTAAGGCTAACCTTCTTCTAGTGCTCTGAAGGAAATAGGTACTGCCGATGGATTCCAGAAGGCGACGTTTTGATTCCCATTCGGTTCTCATGGTCTTGTTCATTTTGGAAAATTTAAATCTTAAATGGAATTGGTGCTGAACAATATCGTGGTCTCTTATTTCATTCGTTGAATATCTTGTGATTGTGATTGTTCTTTTCTTTTAAATCTGCCGTTCTGTTGAAGAATTGAACCTACTTTGGTTTAGTTCTAGCATTGCGAGTTTTTCCTTTTAGGGGTCGATGAGAGTGTTCATCTTTTCTTCCCGGCATTAATGTTAGCTTGCTATTGGGTGATGCATTTTCTCTATCTTTATTTTCACTGAAATCAATTGGTGGATTGGTTGAGGCCTTTAATAAGAACGCTAGAATGGGGCTTTTGAAATTCTCAGTTGAACGATTGGGTTGTGTTGAAATGTCGGTTCGATCAAATCGATTTTGCTAGGTAGATAGGATCTGGATGAACATAGAAGTTGATACTCCGCGCAAGCATTTCATTGAATGACTACCATGAAGTGATTAATAGCACTTGACATATGCAAAACGGCAGGCATTGTGCCTTTATGTGTGTCTTAGCCGTGCTTGTTTATGTATGAGGGCCCCTGTATGTTCATGAAGTTCATGTAGAGGACGGCCTAACATGATCAACAAAAGCATTGACACATTGTAAAAGATCTGACCTCGTTTTGTGCTGGACAGTGGGCTACCTGACACAGTCCTATTCCTTTTCCAGGCTTAGAATCAGTTAAAGATGGATAACCCTAACTCTAGACCGGAAAAACGAACTCAAAGGTGATATTTTCATAGATTAAGCAATTTTCTGATTGTTTAAATCAGGGACGATCAGAAACTTGGGCTCTCCTATAGGGAATGTTGCAACTTGATGGTTATTATATCAGTAACAAGGAATTTGGGTTGTCAATGGGCTGTGTGGAAAATTTCTGGTTATTTGTATTGGCGTGCTACTTACTCTCAGGTGGTGCTTAATGGAAAATCCGTACATTAAGAATACAATTTGTTGATTGCTTTTGATTGTATAGGAAACCATTATGTTTCACTTGACACTATTTCATATAATCACATCGAGCTAAGCAATATATTGCTTGCTGCGGCATTTCTAAGTAATTTCGATATGGTAAGTCGTTTAGATGCATGGTTATGCTGTCTTAGTATACTTCAAGAGCAAGCATGTATTTGAACTGTCACCATAGCTCTAATGCCATGGGAAAACTCAAAACTTACAATGATGTTCGAGACAAAGTTCGTGAGAAATATACGAACAGTCTGAACTGGTATAGAAGTTTAACTCGTGTTTATGAGAAAAGGTTTCACCTTTCCGCTGTTTCCATCATGGGCTGATTTCTAGCTCAACTGCTTTTGTTTGCCCAAGATCTTGTTTATCTTTTTCCAAGACATAAATCAAGTTACCAAATTCTGGTTCAGTTTTGTTGGATTGTTGTGCTTCTTTTACTTGAATTTGATATGAAAGTGGATGCATGCGGAGTCCTACTCATGGATAAAATTTCTAACAACATAAGGGCCTTCTGGATTTGTTTTAAGTTCCAAGTTCTAACCACAAGTTTCCTTCCCTATCTCCCTCTTCTGTGTTTGCAGGACTATTACAAGATTCTGGAAGCTGACTATGACACAACTGGTGAGTAGATCACAATAAGTTACCGAAGGCTTGCTTTGGTACTTTAAATGGAGAGGACATACTTTCGTAGTTCTAACTTCTAATTTTTTGGTTCAACTGTTTTACTTTACATTTGTTTCTATTCACAGAAACGGCATCCTGACAAGCATAAAGGTGATAAGTATGTCAACAGCGAAATTTCAAGAGATAAATGAAGTTTACAATGGTAAACTTTAGGGTTTGATTATGACCTGAATTTCATCATTATATATGTTGATCCCTACTTCATGCTGAGAATACATAACTGCTTTCTATTGGCGAAGATTCATAAACCTTCCTCTACTTGTATGTCGTAAATTTTTGTATGCTACTGGTTATCTCATTAGGCGTGCTATTATCCCAATTAATCATTTACCTTTTTTGTTCAGTTTTGAAGCCGACCCCATCTAGTATGGGAAAAGGCTTAGTTGTTGTTGTTCGGTTTTGAGTTATCCTGCTAAACGCTTGGATTATGACCTCACTGGGAAGTATTACATTGAGAAGTAAACATTACGCGTAAGAACCTTACCTTATTAATGCCTGAATGGTGGTTGCCTTTCCCACATGTACGCATGAAGCGCCTGGAAATTTCAGTCTTCATCTTTCATTTTGAAGAATATTCTGGTGCTTTGGCTCCAGGTGTACCTCGCTCAGTGTATGGGAATGATACTAACTTGCTGTGGCCTTGACCTTGGTGATACTTCAATATCGTATTTGCTTGACATTTTTATTGAGTTTTCTAGTGTATAGTTTCTGACTTGGTTTATGATTGGTGACATGTTGCTCCTTGAGAAGGGTCCAGGATGCATCAACTGAGAGAAAAGGGACATTATATTGATCAATGAGTAGGGTACTCCTCTTTTGGTTCTTCTCTCTGTCAGCAAAATATTTTATTGTTAATGTTATTGATTTAATAACCTGTTCTCTTTATATTATATTCCAGGTAATGGCTTTCTGGTGCTGTTTCAGCATGGCCTCACACACAAATTGAAGTTCTATAAAACGGAATTGTTCTTTCCTGCTCCAATTTTATACCACATGTATTTTCCTTATGTGTATGACTGCATTATCTAGGTTATACCCAATTTCTCTAAGAAAAGGATATCGGAATTGGAAATAAAGATGGGTTCTGTACCTCATCCTATAGACCTAGACTGACCTGAACCACGTTAAGGTGTGAATAGTTTATTTTACGTGATTTAATTAGATTAAATATAGAAACTCGCTTTTTGTTAGTCTATTTTTCAGTCTGTACACATAATAGAATCATGCAACATACAGAGATCATTTAGCAGGGTGTGGACATCTGTCCAGTGTTCGTTGAAATAACATGGTGTAAGATAAGCGTGGATGACGAAAATATGGTTTGATCTCTTGAACAAGTGCCAGAGACAAATCCTAAAAGCAAACAAATGTTGACCTATGCAATTTTGGGCCCTTACTCGGTTCCAAACTTCTTTTTACCAGGATACGCATCCTGTTTCCGTAATGTTCCTTGAGGGTGTGAATAGGAGGGACAAAGTTACAGTAGTACCAAACTTGTGCAATGGCATGGCACACTAATACCTTGTTGATCGGGTTATGGTTGTTATTGTTCAAAATCTTTCTGAATGTATGATGTATTTATTTCCATGAAGAGGCTGAGGTTAGGCCGATCTGTACCAATTCAAATATAATATTTGAAACCATGGAAAGGATGCCAATGTTGTGGCTGATGATTTCATAATCTAAACTGTCATAAAAGACTTTCTAGTAACATGAGCATGTTGAAGAAATTGGATACATAACCCAAATCCCAGAATAAATATTCCCTATCATCTCATAATCAGAAAACTATCCTCTGCCTCAGTGAACTCAGAGTTTTCAGGCTCTAACAGGAAGATCAGTTCAAAACCTGTAGCAAATTTTCTTGCTTTATGCTATATGATTATGTCAGTTGTTCTTGCTTATGGTTTCATTTGACGCTTGTATTTATTAACGTGATACCAATTCATTTTATAATTGCACATCCAGGTGAATTCTGGATCCGCGCCTACATTGCAGGATCATTCTTGTGCACCTCATAAACGAAAAGATTCTTTCCATCACTACATGCAGCTATGCCATGTTCAATTAGCATTTGTTTGTTTCTGATGCTATTTCCTGTTAGTCTTTTGTTATGCATTAAATTGTAGGTTAGGCATTCAAGCTCACTAGGTTTGGGATTTTCTTGCAGCATCCTCCATCCATTTCTGTTCAATGAGCAGACAAGAACACCATCTCAGAGGCTTGCGGTACAGCAGTGTACAACATAGGTTAAGCATTCAAATTCAAGTTCGTGCTACCAAACGTGATCCAGAAATTTTATTTAGGAGTCCTAACATCTTTATGTCGTTCAGTGCTGTAGTGTTAAAGTTTCTTTATGTTGTATTAAATTGTTGAAGGTGAGGATATGGTGAATTGGCAGAGCTTAAAGGTTGCGATAAGATGATTCATGTTATAACATTGATACCCATTTCTAATGGATGGGATTATACGCCTCCTCGGTCACAGTAGATGGCACTTAGAATCGTGTAAGTTCATCTTTTTCTTTCACCATCAAGTATAATCGAGCCCAGTGTTGTCTGACGCGTATCGTATCGTGTATCGCTGGGCTCCACGATACGGGCGTATCGTATCGTATCGTATCGTATCGTATCGTATCGTACTTTAATATTAAAATAATGTAAAAATAATTAAAAATTAATAAAAAATCGAAAAAAATCGAAAAAAATCAAGAAAAAATCAGGAAAAATCTAATAATTGCTTTAAATTCATATAATGTAAGTTTAGTACAGATTGAGCATTCAACATTGAACAATTGCATCCAAATTTATATATTTTGAATCCAAAAAATAAAATACAGACATAGTTTACACTTTACAGTACACTACAGTTACATATAATGTTACATTTTACAAATTGTAATCAGGATCATCAACTAAATAATCTTCATCTTCTCCTTGTTGCAGATCCTCATCATCATCAGCCACGCCCACACCTTCTTCTTCAAAATCAAATTCTTCATCTCCATAATGTTGTTGCGCTCCTTCCAAATTAATCCAGGCAACGTCTTCTTCTGTTAGGAGGGCATTTTCTTCAGTGTCTTCCATAACCCAATCTTCTAATATATCAAAATTATCCAAACTTATTGGATCGAACTGACTTTCTTCTCTATTTACTTTTTTTAATTGCCTACGACACAAACAAAGATAAACAATTAGTAAGTAATATTAACAATTGAAAACTGAAGTTAAATAATATCGAATTGAAAATTTGAAAGTAATACAACATTACCTTTCACGAAGGCGCATGTTACAACGAATATAAACCAAATCATTAAGCCTTTTGTGTTCCAACCTGTTGCGCTTTTTTGTATGGATGTGTTCAAAAACACTCCAATTTCTTTCACAACCTGTTGCACTACAGGTTTGGCTTAAGACTCTAACTGCAAAATCTCTAAGGTTTGGACAATCACTTCCAAACCTGTTCCACCAAACATCTGTAAAGAAAATATAAACATTAGAGACATAATAATCCACAGTAATGTAAGATGGAACTTAAATATGAAAATAAACAATGTACCTGGACGCATCGTAGAGCGGTTGCGAATTGCAACAGGCAAACCCATCAAGTGAAGAGCATTATCATATATCTCCATCTCTCGATGTATCGCATCTACTATGCTCTCATCAGGGACTAATCTGTCGATGCATTCAATGATTCCTCGATTAACCTCACCGTCCCTTTTGAAGGTTGCTGAGTACCTCAATGATGGGTTTAGATAGTAGGCTGCTGCATGAATAGGCTGATGCAATTGTTTATTCCATCTACTATCAATTATTTTCCACACGGGCACATAATCTCTTTTTTTTCCATTAAAGTTATTTCTGATTGCTTCTTTTGCCCTGTCCATGGATTCATAAAGGTAGCCCATAGATGGTTTCTCCTCGCTGTCAGCCAATCTCAAAACTTTCACTAAAGGACAAGTAATTTTCAATAATCTGATACATGCATTCCAAAATGAACTTCTAAAAACCGTTTCTGCAATCTCATTTAACTTTCTGTTCCTTCTGTTTTGTGGCAACTCTGCAAATTGTTGCCACTCATCTGAGGAGAACATTCTCTTTAAAGCTTGCTTCTGTCTCACAATACTCTGTACAGATAAGAAGTTTGTTGCGAACCGAGTTGCAGCTGTGCGAAGAAGCTCTGCACCTTCTGTGTATCTCCTCATCATACATAAAACAAATGCATGGTTGTAAATAAATTTTGTAATATCTTGGCAACACTCAGTTGCTGCCTTTATTTCATCCATCTCACCGATGTCCTCGAGGATGAGATCTAAACAATGGGCTGCACATGGTGTCCAGTAGAAAGTCCCATAAATATCAGCTAACTCCTTTCCGGCTGCTTTGTAGTTAGCTGCATTATCTGTAATCAATTGGACTACATTTTCTAGCCCAACCTCTTGTATAACCTTATCAAATTCCTCTCGTAGGATCTCTGCAGTGTGCCTCTCCTCTGACATATCTAGAGATCTCAAAAACATGAGTCCTTTAGGACAATATACAAGAAAGTTTAGCAATGTCCTTCCTCGCCTATCGGTCCATCCATCTGCCATGATAGTGCATCCTGTTTCCTTCCACGATTGTCTCAAAGTCGAACAGTATTGCTGCACTTCAATCACGGTCTGATCTAATATCTTCCCTCTCAACTTCTGATAAGAGGGCATCCTGTATCCTGGACCAATGTTAGCAATTGCATCTGCCATTGCTTGAAAATGAAAACTGTTTGCTGCATTAAATGGAATGCATGCATCATAAAACCATCTGCCCACTGCAAGGTCTGCTTGATCGTGCAGTTGTTCTGAAGCCATAGCAGCACGAATTCCTGGCTGAGCACCAGGTGTAGTGGAAGGAGGAAAGAACGAATGTATGCTAGAAGAAGAAGCTCTTCCTCTACTCCTTCCTGAACTTCCTCTTCTGCCACCTCCAAAGTCTTCAGATGCAACCCTCTTTCCTCTGCTAGGTGCTCGCGAACTGCTACTACCAATATCTGTTCTAGCATCTGAAGGCAAACTATCAGTGAATCCAACTCCAGTGGCAGTAGCATCATCAGCTTCTTCACACATCTGGAAATCATCCTTTTGTTGTCTCCTTTCCTGTATGCTCTCAATCATCTGCAAGCATTGCCATTTAATACCTTCTGGCACACTTCTAACTCTGCCTGTGCATGGAGCAACTTCTTTCCTGGTTCCTGCTAGGTGGTGTTTCAACCTTGAAATTCCACCACTAACCACCTTTTCACAAAATAAACATCTGATTTTTAACCTTGAACCCTCAACTGGTATACCCCACTGCCATGCCGGATCATCAGACTTTGAATGAGAGTCTCTACCACCCCTTCCTGCCATCTCAATGAGTACTTTAATTCAAACAAAAACCTGAAAATAAAAGCACTTCGTAAATCCCCCAATCTTCAAATAACACTCAAATCGAGTGTCTCCCACTTCATGAATGCAATAAAAATCGTATACACACACTTAATAACTTCATATTTTGTCATTCAAAAAAAAAACCCGAAATAACACAAAAAACAATAAATATAAAGGAAAAAAAGGAAAAAAACATTAAAAATATACCTAAATCCGAGTTTGGAGGCTTGGACGGACACCGTAGGGCACGATTTTAGAGCTTTGAACACCAAGGAGGCGAAAACCGACTCTTAGGGAGCTTGAAGAACCCAAAAGGAGAGAGGAAACCCGCGAAAAATCGCGGGTTTCCCTCGGCCCGGGACCCTTTATAAGGGTCCCAGGGCGTATCGCCCGTATCGTACGATACGGGCGATACGCACCGTATCGTGCGATACGGGCCGTATCGCACGATACGGTGCGATACGCCCGCACCTGCGATACGGGGGCCCGTATCGTATCGTGGTGGCCCACGATACGATACGTATCGCACCGTATCGTACGATACGGTGCGATACGGACAACACTGATCGAGCCATCAAATAGTCCACATGGAAGATCTCAGTCATCAAAACTTGGTATTCTTCTTGGCCTTGTGGTTTTAGTGAATTCATTTGAACTCTTGTCAGCTTAAAGTGAATTTTCAGTGTGTTGGCTACATTGTGGGCTTAGGGGTTACTAGATGCCATCTATTGAAGGTTTCAGTTTCATCTAGGTTTAGGATTTCCGCTCGTTATGGCTTATGTACAACTCGTTGTTCGGCTTGTGCCCAACATGAGGTGAACCAAGCTATTCATTACATTGATATTTATGTATATTATGCTAAGAAACCATGCTAATTTAACTGTGTATGTGTGCAGTCGAATGGTTAAGAGCTTTTTTAGTTGGTTCCCCAGGGAAGTAATATATCCAAGAATTGTTTGCATGTATATCCGTGTCAGAAGTCTATTTGTGTATTTGTCCCTCTTTAACCACTATTTATAACTTTCATTCTACGATCTGGTAACGGTTTTCCGATGCTGAAAGATGAACTTGATAAACTTGCTGTATTACAAGATGGATCTCCGTCAAGTTTATGCAGACTCGACTCTGGCCAGGTTCGAGTTCCCTAACTTTCACCCTCAAAGTTATAACGATTCCAAACCGGAAGCTGCCAAGGATTGAGAGGAAGAAGAATATTCATAATACAGTAGAAGGCAACAACCAAAGGACAAACGAGCAATTGCAATATGCACGTGAGAAGCCAAGAAAGGTCTCAGATTGTTGCTATCGTCCCCTTGCGCACGTGCGCTCTGATAGCTACACTTTCAATCTATCCTGCTGTTACTAAATCAACTTGTTTCCAGAAGAGATTCAGAGACTCGGCCGAATCAAATGAAGACGAATCGGACATTTACACTCATTTTGGAAACATAGGAAAGATTGGGAAGTATATTTTAACCACAATAGGCTGATTCAGTTGGACCGCCACTGGTTCCCAACCACCTTCCTCTGCCCCTCCGCCTATTCTGTAACACCAGTAGTTGCTATACGACCATTACCATCATCTTCCCATCCACTCTCTCACTCTACATATTATCACCATTACCATCATCTTTCTCTCTCTCTCTCTCCCCCTCTCTCTCTCTCTCTCTATATATATATATATATATATATGTGTGTGTGTGTGTGTGTGTGTGTGTGAAAATTGAAGAGATGTGATATGCCATTCTTGTGCAGGATGACATAATAGAGGGGTTCTATAGATTACACAAAAGCTGAAAACGATAATAATATCAATAACACATCATGAGAGCAGGAAAGAAAGAGTTCATAATGGGTGTGTTGAAGATGAGATTTTAGAGACAGCACTGGGTGCAAGTGATTGAGAACATAGAAAGAGACAGATCGCCAAAGCAATCTAAAAAGCAACACTCTTTAGGTTTGGTGGGACGGGCTGTCTGACTGTCACGGACTCAAAAGTTTTATGCTATGTCCTTATCAAACTTGTGCAAGGGCCTTAACTGATATGAATCATCATGATAAGATCCAATAGCCTAGTCATACAATCCACACCCAAGGTGGACAACAAGTCCGTTCATCTCTGCCCCACCCATGTGCAGATCGATTACTTGGTTCATACACTGTCACAGAATTTATTGTTGTTTCTTGACATTTCAGATTGCATGTGTGCATGCAAGTGTGTGTATGTGAGCACCAAAGGATGCGTGCCGGAGATGCATAGCACATTGGCTACGTGGATGGCTCCTCGATGGTAGGTTAGGAGTTCGATACCTGAGTGCACATCCCGTAGGAATCTTCCTATCCCAACCATACAATAACAACATGCCTTTATATTGTTTTGAAAAGAATAATCATAACCAATGGATTATGGTGGATGATAAGGGTTCATACTTAGTGGATTAAAAGACTAAATAAAAGAGGAGGGTTGGGTTAGGTAGCCAACAACAAGCACAAAACTTCATTGAGCTTTAAACCAAGGGGTGTGATTTTTCCCGACGACTAAGCCGGATCCCCCTAAAACAACTATTTTAGTATGTCATAAGTCAATAAACACCCCCCTTTGGTGAGGGTTCAATCTCACATAATCCATCGCAAGTCTACATAAAAGATGATGGTTGCAGCCATACATCTTCATCAGATTTTCTCCAAGAGGTGCATTTTCACAAGACTAATACATTAGATCCCACTAGCATGGGATAAAATGGGTGAGAGAAGGTCTGCTAATGGTTATAAGAGATGAAATTGGCCTCTCTCTCTCTCTCTCTGTGTATCATGCATGCACGAACACACACATAAAGGTGGTGCTTCGCTCTTTATACATCCAATTACCATATGGAGTTGGTCAACCAAATAGCTACCAGTATCCTAAAACCAATCATCTTACAACTTGTTATTCACGATATTATTGTGAAAAATTACTTGGCCTTTTTCTTCAAGCTATTCTGGCTGATAGTTAGCCAGCTAATTAATGAAAGAAATTTAGCCAAATGCAGACCCACTCGAGCGAGGACACAGCTAACACTGACCCAGTTGAGGAAAAGCAGTAGACTAAATGTTCCATGACCAACAGGCATCCTTCAATTTAAGTATGTCCACAGATGGGCTTGACCAGCCATGTGGTGAATAGGCACACATATTTTTGTAAGCATTGCTCCACTGGCCTTCTCTGAAAACGGAAATTTAGGACTTTTTTTGTTTGGCAGAAACCCTACCTCTGCAAGTGTGGTTGGTTCACGTTCAGTGCATAAAGAACCTGAGGGGGACAAGTCTACACGTTTTTCCTAAAGCCCTCTTGGCAGCCTTTCACAAACTCTTTAGCAAAAAGAATTTGGGATGTTCGATAGCCTCATAATTGGTAATACTTTTTCTCTCTATTACATCACCCATGTGCAAGCTTTTGAAAATCTCTCTCTCTCTCTCTCTCTCTCTCTCTCTCTCTCTCTCTCTCCCGTTTGTTTATGGAGGATTCTAGAACCATTTAAAAATGGCTAAGCAACACATATATAAAGAGAGAGGAGGAGAGGTAGCGGTAAAAGCGTAATACCACCATTTAATCTTTAAAATAAGTAATACTAAATACAAGGCTTCTTAAAAGTACAATCATACTTTTAATTTGAATCTCTATTGTTGACCTCGTTTATGCAAAGATTATATACTGATCTACATTATACATTTACTACTCCCTTGGTGAATAATCTTGCATAAACATCTCCCCGTTCAATCTTTGAGATGAACGGTCCAAGTGTTTAATATATCAAAATAAAAAATGCCACAGTACTTTTAATTTAAAGCTCATGTTAATCACAACAGTAAAAATATTTTATACAAGATTATACATTGTACCACTACTCATCTCTCTCTCTCTCTCTCTCTCTCTCTCTCTCTCTCTCTCTCTCTCTATATATATATATATATATATATATATATATATGTGTGTGTGTGTGTGTGTGTGTGTGTGTGTAACTAGGACACCCAGCATAGACATGATGCCTACAGGAGTCGAACCCTACAAACGCCTATAGCAATCGAATACTTACTGCTTGAACACCCTCACAGACCTTTTCAACGGAGATACAACAACAACTAAGCCTTTTCAACGGAGATATGGAACTAAATTGTTTAGATGATAAACCTGCCTTTAAGGAAATCAAGACTCATCGATAGCATTTTGGAAATTGGTTTCTACATGGACTAGTCTTGGATATATAAGCAGAACAGGCCCTGCAATGAAGGATATATCTTCGATATATCTTTTTGGTTGGTGTAATAATGTCCATGTGAACACCATGAAAGATACTGCAGATTTCCCTATTTCTTCCGCTGTGGCTCAATGTCCATTTGTAGTACACCTGGATGTCGCAAGTCCTAGAAAAGGGTTCTGCGGAGACAATTTACACAATCTCCGGTCATCTTCTCTGAAAAAAAAAGTTTCCCGATTTTGCAGAGCCTCTCATTTGCCTATTTCTCAAGCATTTTCTGGAAAAAGAAACACAAAAAACATTGGAAAATCTTTTCTTATGATTTCAAACACCAATAATTGAATAGTAATTGTACACTAAGGAAGAAATTCATTGGTACTTTTGCTTTGACTACATTTCATGGAGCACTCATTCAATATTTTACAGGCATACAGTTTCAAACAGAGCCCCGTGAAGCATGTCTGATGGTGATTGTGCAGAAAAAGTATGGACCAACAAGCTGCCAAAGTTAGGCATATGCCTAATCATTTAATTGCACCAGCATATGAATGGTAGCTTTGAAATTCCATGACAACACCTTACAAGCATCGATCTGGATTTCCATGACAGAACCTTGTATATGACTCTAATGGAACAAACAGTAGCTAAACAGTCGGAAAATAAAAACAAATAGTAAAGTCCCTCAACCACAAGCAGCCTCTGACATTTTAACTATTTGATGCAATTTTTCTCTCAATTATTTGATGCACCCAAGTCACATCTATGTTGGCAGGCGAACAAAGAGAAAAAAAACACAGAGAAAGAATGAAATACCGTGGATTGATGAATCAGTTATATCCTGTGAGTACGTATGAAAAATGAACAGTATATATATATATATATATATATATATATATATATATATATATATATATATATATATATATATATATATATATATATATATATATATATATATATATATATATATATATATATATATAATTGGGCAATGGATACTCTCACCAAAGTAATATGTAACTTCTAACTAAGTGCTCAACTTGTATACCATGCCATCATGGTCCATTACCTAGAATATTATTCTTTTAGAGAGAGGGAGGAAGAAAGAGAAGAGAGGAGGAAGAGAGAGGTATATGCATGATCAGGCAATCAATAAGTAATTCAAGTCTCGGAACCTTGCTGTTTTCATCTCAATCATGTTTCAGTAAGCACATAAGCATAAATATATTACAAGCATATCTGACTATTGCAATGATGCTGTAAGAATTGATCCTACCAAGCATATCTCTTTGTTCTTAGCAAGACAGCATACCGTACCACAGATATGCTAAAAGAAAAGGAAGATTTGAAAACTCTAGACAATTACAAATTAATGATACATGAAAGAGGAGGGCAGCCTCCGGTAGCCAACAACCAGAATAGAACTTTTCTAGGATCTTCTAAAGGAGTGCGATCTTTCATACACCAGTGCATTGAATCCATCAGACTGCTGAAGTTAAAGCATGTTTGGGCAAGTATCATTAGGACTCTGTTAAAAATTCTTCATGTTGCATCCTCTGGTCCATCCCATATAGTATGCTTAGAAAGGCTTGATTAAGGTTAAGGAATGTAAAAGAAAATTGAGATCACAAATTCTACGACCTAAGATGGATAACTTCATGAAAGAGTGAGTTCCTGTCACCTCATAATGCTTCAAAGGATGAAGAGAAATACATCTACTGCATCAGAAGAACAGATTTACCGATAAAGAACCATTCCTAAATCAAAACACATGCTAGAATTTTTCCATGAAAGCATAATTGCTGAAACACCCCTAGTCCCAAGTTTTTTTTGGCGATGCCTGGAATCTGGTAGCTCTTCAACTTGTATGAAGAAAATAAAGTCAAAACGGAAAGGGAAAACAAACAAAGAGAACCTGTACTAAAACAACTCGATAAAAAACAATGCCAAGGAAGCTCGCTTCTCCACGTTATTGCTTACTGTGGGCACTTAAATCTATAGACTATACAGCACTAAACCACTGTACCTCACTTATCGCTGTATAAAGTCAACAGTATTATTGCCTACTCTAATTAATAAAACAGAATTCCGTATCATTGAATAGGTCTCTAGTACACTAGCAGCGAGGGAAGAACAAATTGGAGCAAACATAAACAGGAAAAGATTGAAGAAGGTGAATAATTCAAAGGAAATAGTACCTCCGTTCATGATTTCACCATCAAATAGCGACATATAAACGTTATACAAATCCATACGTGAATACTTTCATCAACGATGTAAAGAACAAATAGGCATGTCTACACTCAAATTTACATAGTTAAAAGACCCAAATGAAAACGCAAATCCAATCAAAGAAAAGAAGAAGGATGACAAGAGGAGTCGTCAAATATATTCAATCAAAAAGGAAATTTCCATTAGTAAGGGAGCAAAATGAAAAATGAGGGAATATTTTCATCCTCTATACATAGGAGACCTGCCGTTAACCGCTCTGGTCTGCCGGAAAACCCTCATAGGCGTGGGGAACGACCAAGACCAACCCTTCGCTCCCCCTCCTCCTTCTCCAACACCTTTTCCGGTTTCTGCAGCGACCGTGATCTTCGAACGGAAGGAATCCGGGAAATAAGAGACGCCGACGGATCTCGATCTGCGCAATTTCACTGATTCCGTTGTCTCCTTCGCCGGCGGAGACTTCTCTTCCTTCTTGTGCTTCTCCCGAACGAGGAACGACCAGATAGACCACCTTCTCCGTGGCTCCGGCGGCTTCGGGCTGGGCTCTTCTATGCATGGTTGATTAGCGCGAGACTTCGATCGTAGGAAGGGAACAGCGGAAACCCGGGAGGATGTAGACCGACGAAACGCAGGTTCGGAGTCGATCAGCACAGAGATCCGGCCGACGACACCGACCCCTCCGCCGGGAGGAGGATCGAAGATGGCGGAGAAGGAAGGCGAAGAGGAAGAGGTGGACGGAATCTCGGAGGAAGCCGAGGAAGGACATCCGCATGGCCTGACAGCAGCGCATTCCGGGCAGAGCTGCCGGAGACGGTGACTCAGGCAGAAGGGACAAACGCCCATCAGCGTCTGGAACGGATGCTTCCGGCACCTCTCTTCGTAGGAATCCATCTCCCCGTCGTCCACAAGCCCTCGATTTCCCGGCCTCTGAAACCGGCAGAAATTTTGTTTCCGGTACTCGTTTTTCCTTTCTCGTCCGATGCGATGCCAAGGTCTTTTGCGTTTTGGGGAATTTAACTAACCAAGGTCAAGTGGGGACGGTTAGTGACGTCGGTTCGTTCCTTAACCACGGTTAAGCGCGTAAAATAGATAACCTTGCATGGAAAGGAAATCACGGAAATACCATCACTCCTTATTTGGTCACTCAACTTGCTCCCAGTTTCACATTTGGATCGAGCCAAACAAGCCGTACAAACCATGTTGATAGCTCATTTGTTAACTTAAAGCAAGTATTCACCCTCAAATTTTTTGTTTCGAATTCATGTCTAATCAGTCGATGCAATTCATGATAAACTTAAACTTTCCCATATTAGATTGCATGCATCACCTTCCAATGCCACTGTTTCAACATACCCTCAATTGTGATCAGTCAACAAGGAGTGATCAATGATTGATATCGATTAAAAGAAAAAGAGAAACCATTACATATATATACAAGTCGAGTAAAGCTGAACACACAATTTAACATAATGAGCTTGACATGTTTGTGTTTGGATGGATCGGAAGTACTAAGACGGTTCAGTTGGGTTCTCCACCTTGTTTCAAGCATGGTTACGCAAACAGCCTATCTTTCGTTTAGTAAACGAGCTCTGGATGGATCAAAGATACGGAAAGACTTTTTGTATTCGACTGTGGTTGAAGTGGGATCTCATTGTGTTCGGGCCAGACGAGTGCTGGATTCTAGTTTGGTAATATTTTGCAACTGCGGGGGTGGTTTGGTATTGGAAGGATAACCATGGTTAGTTGTGGAGTCGGGACGCACGTGCGAGTGGGTGAGGTCACAGGTGGTGACTCAATTCTCAGCGTCGTTTTGAAGAGCAGTCAACGAGGGAGAAAGAGGAAGTGAGTCCGCGAGAAGAAGACGCTTCCTCCCCACGTGGCCACGTCCTGCCCGAGATGCTCTCGTGGACGATCATCCCCAAATGATTCTTTTGCACCTGTCCTTTTGGGTTTGGAATGGACGTAAGCGGGTCGGATTTGGATCTGGATCTACGAAATCCAGTTCCACGGTGGATTGAGCTTTAGAGTTTAGAGACTTAGAGTGGTTCATTTACAGATAAGGGAAACCGTATCCGAATCCGGAAAATCACGATGCAATCATGTCTTTGGGTGAGGTCCTCGTCCAAAGAAAGACGATGCAGTTCAAGTTTTGTTTACGTTAAGTTTGGGTTATGGCTTCTATTTTCAGCAAACCTTTTTTTGTTATTTTCGTTACAGCGGGAATGCCGAAGCCAGATATGTATGCCTTGGGAATCGAACCCATGGCTTGAAGAATTCTGGATATCCTACAAAAAAGATTTATTCAGTAAGCACCACTCAATATGTATTATCACCCTAGGAGGTATTTTTACTGTCACCCAAAGCGTTCACTGAATATTCAGAAATCTTTGCTCAACACCATCAAGAAAAAGGAGAGCTACACAGAGAGAAATAGCTCCCCATAAGTAGAAGGTCATGAGTTCGTACCCAGGACGTGCATCTGGCTTCGGCCTATAACAAAAAGAAAACGAGAGCAAGGCATCTTATCGAAGATTCAGGCTCCACTCCATATTTACCATATTCACCACTATTAGACATTGGAATATGATGTTCAACAATCTCCCTTATTGCTGTAGGCACTTTGTAGGTCTATAGATTCTGAGTTTCATCAACATTAAACATTAGAAAATGATGTTCAGTGGGGAGCCCCATGGTGAAGGATATGCTTTTATGAAACCTTAAGAATTTCAGGCCCATGAACCGTCCGAAATAATCCTATTTCTACAAGTAAGCACATCCACAGAAGGAATGCAAACAAAGTGGAAAACGAAATGGTAGCTGCATCTAAAGTCAAGCACCATTTACCATTACAGGAGATGATATGAAAACGAAATTTTTAATTGATAGTCATAAGCATTGATGTACCCCTGTGTTCAACCTTCAAGCTCATAAATATTTTTATGGTCTTCCTCTTTATAACATTTCCACTGTCTAGTTTCTCACACCTTACCGAAACTTCCTTTCGTCACCTTTCCATGTGTTCAAACCATTTTAAATGATTTTTTGTTATTTTATTATCTATTAATAGTAATACGTCACTTCTAAGAGTTAACTCAATATAAGCTAGATCATTCTTTATTGTTTCATTCCTAACACTTTTATAGTCTTCCTCTTTTCAACATTTTCACCATCTAATTTCTCACACCTTCTTACCAAAGCTTTTTTTTTATCATCTTTCCATTTATCCAAACCATCTTAAATGATTATTTATTTATTTATTATATATTAATGGTGTGACTGCACGTCCATCTCGGGATCTTAATTTCTGCCACAAACATCTTTGATGGTTAACTACCAAACAGGCGATAGATGGATAAGGCAAAATACAGGAACTTGAATTCACCTAGACAAGAACTTCTAATATTTTTGTTCTTTCTCTTTTTTTTTCTTTCTAATAGGCAAACCTATGGATGATCTTTCAAGAAGACCTCGTGTTATGTGTTCTAGCTGGCTGCTTCGCTGGTTATAATTGGTGTTAATGATCACAGATCCCATTTATCAAGTTTAATAGAAAATACTTGAAAAGGATTCAGTACCACAGAATGTAAAGAACTCACCAATGTCAGTACATGAATGCACAACTCAGAAGGGGAGGATGACTCATTGATGAGAAATATGCATGCCACAGACAAAATCTGAAAATTGAAAGTGTTCACGTAGGCAAGTGAGAAGAAAAACATAGAAAAGTAACAACATGAACTTTAGGCATTTGTAAACCGTCCTCAATCACCACGCCAAGATTTTTTAACTTTAGACATTCATCTTTCGAATGTGAAGGCTTCAAACAACTGCTGATCAGCACCATGAAAATACAATAACAACTAAGCCTTTTCCTATACTAGATGGGGTTGGCTACATGGATTCTTTGTTTCCACAGAGCCGTGCCATGCTAACAATTTTCAGCAGCATGAAAATAAAGCAACAATATGCATCGATAAGTGGCAAAACCCCTCTGTTCACATACCGAAAGCTGTTTTGGCACCGCCATATTCTCAAGTAGGAATCATCTGTAAGCTGACCTCAATCACCATAACAAGATTTTCCATCATCCCAATCACCATAACAGGATTTTTCATCATCTCAATTGACTCCTTTCATTGTTCAGATGAATCCATTGTCAAGAGAACCTGCTACCCATTAACTTCTCTTATACAGGCTTGCCAGCGATTATGCAGAGTAGTAGCAAGCATCCATTTTGTTTGCCACTAAAGTTTGTAAGTACAAAAATCAGACAGGTAAAATTGAAAATAAGCCTTTTGGTATGAAATATAAATACAGCCAACCAAGATGAGACCAACTGATTCCCTTAGCATACTTAATCTTCACATCTTCAAAATTGACTCAATTGGGAATCTTCATGACTGGACTCTTTATCTGCCGGCTGATCCTGCCAACTATCTGTATCTAAACTAAGTTGGGCTTCTGTACTAAGAAATAATAAAAGAGATCTGCGAGTTCAAACAACAACAACAACTAAGCCTTTTCCCATAGTAGATGGGGTCGGCTACATGGATTCTTTGTTTCCACATAGCCCTGTCATGTGCCATGTTAACAATCTCCTCACAATAAGCTAGATCATTCTTTATTGTTTCTTTCCAACACTTTTGTGGTCGTTCTCTACCCTCTTTTAATACTTTCCAAATTTACCTTTTCATACCTTCTTAGAGGTTCTTCTTTTGATGTTCTTTCTATATATCCAAACCATCTTAAACGATATTCTCTCATTTTATCCTCTATTGGTGCCATTCCTAATTTGTTTCTAATAACCTCATTATGTATATGGTCTTTTCTTGTATGACCACTCATCCATCTCAACATCTTCATTTCTATCACAGACATCTTTTGTATATGTTATTGATTAACTGCCCAACACTCAGAACCATAAAACATGACAGGTCTAATTGTTGCTCTATAATATTTACATTTTAACTTTAATGGTATCTTCTTATCACAAAGAATACCTGATGATCCTCTCCATTTTAACCAACCAGTATTAATTCTATGTATAACATCTCCATCAATTCTTCCATCACCCTAAAAAATTGACCCTAGGTATTTAAAACTTTCATTTTAGGGGATGCAATGTGTAACGTCGAGCATTACTGCCTGTGCAGTAATGCCCAAGTCATGAAGGACCTTTAAAAGAGGCCACGTGGCATCGGCTCGGGCCGGGTCGTGGTCGCGACTGGAGCGGGTGTGACAACTTGGTATCAGAGCCTAATGTTATTAAAGTATATTTAATAGCGAGTTAATTGTCAAAATATAATATCGTATTTATATGTACGACTCGCGAGGATTGGATTAAAATTTAACTCTGAGCATTATAGGTGACATTAAATGGAAAATACCATTAAATGGATCGGTTACTCTAGTTGAGACAATACAAGTGACACCCAAGGGCCATGTTTTGTCTTTAAGTTCAACTTGTAAAAGGTGGTGAAGATGCTTCAAAATATTGTTTTGTCACCCACTTAATTTAGTCGCACGAATTTGAACATGAAATCATTTGATGAATTTAGTTAATGAATTTCTCCTGAGGTCTTTTCTTGAAGATATACCGGACTACCACCTAGGAAGAGAATTGAGTTTTCTATTGATTTAGTACCTGGAAATTTGGACTATATATCTATGGCGCGCTTCTGATGTCGCTAGTGAAGTTAGCGAGCTTAAGAAACAATTGAAGATTTATTGGAAAAGTAGTTTGTGAGACCAAGTGTATCACCATGGGGAGCTCTAGGTATTGTTGGTAAAGAAGAATGATGGTACTCTCGTCTATGTGTAGACTCGATAGTTGAACAAGATTACGATTAAGAATAAATATCTACTTCCAAGAATCGATGATCTCGATGGATTAATTCGAGGAGCATGCAATATTTTCCAAGATTGACTTACATTTACGGATATCACCGGATACGTGTGAAAGTGGAGGATATTCCCAAAACTGCGTGCGTTTCTGGACACGTTATGGGCATTATGAATATCAAGTGATGCCGTTTGGTGTGACTAATGCACTGCCGCATATTCATGGACTTTATGAACAAAATTTTTCATTCATACTTGGATAAGTTTATTATTGTCTTTATTAATGACATTTTGATTTATTCTCGAGAAGTCGAGGAATATGCTTGAACATCTCGAGTGGTTCTTCTAGATTACCGAAGAGAATAAGTTGTATGCCAAGTTGTCCAAATGTGAATTTTGGTTGAAGCGAAGTTCAATTTTGGGACATGTTATATCGAAGAAGGAATTGAAGTTGATGCTTCAAAAGTGGAAACAATTATTGAATGGGAAAGGCCGAAGACGTATCGAGATCCGTAGTTTTATCGGATTAATTCGGTTACTATCGACAGGTTTATTGAGGAGTTTTCGAAGATAGCGGGACCTCTTACCTAATTTACACGAAAGAATCAACCATTTTGTATGGGTGATGCATGTGAAGAAAGTTTTCGGGAGTTGAAAAGATGATTGACTACTTCACCAGTTTGATTCTACGATCCGAATGAAGAACTTTCAAGTATATTGTGATGCTTCATATACAAGGATTGGGTTGTGTACTTATGCAGAATCGTAAGGTTGTAGCATATATGCATCAAGGCGAGTTGAAAGTGCATGAGAGAATTATCCGACTCATGATTTGGAGTTAGCACTGCATTGTAGTGTTTGCATTGAAAGTGTGGAGACATTTCTTTATGGGGCAACGTTCATTGTCTTTAGTGATCATAAAAGTTTGAAGTATCTGTTTGACCAAAAGAGTTGAACATGAGACAAAGGCGTTGGCTAGAGTTTTTGAAGGACTATGACTTTCAGTTCGCGGTATCATCCTAGGAGGAAGGCGAATGTTGTAGCGGATGCTTTAAGTAGGAAAATGCTTAATGCTTCATTATGATGATTAAGGAGAAGGAACTGATAGAAGAATTTTTCAGGATATGTGTTTATCTGTGAAATTGACACCGGGGGAAGATGTGTTTAAACATGATCACCATTTCAAATGATTTAATGGATAGAATATGAGTAGGACAAAATAGTGATCAGTATTTGCAAGAAGCAAAGGAAGCAAGGAGCCAAGGAGTATTGGAATTTAGTGAAGGTGTTGATGGAATTTTGAAGTTTAAAAGGAAGAGTTGTGTGCCAAAGCAAGGAACTTAGGAAATTGATTTTAGATGAAGCTCCTAGAAGTAAGTTGAGTATGCATCCAGGAGCCACATAAGATGTATCAAGATTTGAAAACAACTATATTGGTGGCAAGGAATGAAGAAGGATGTCCTTCGCCGAATATGTATCATCTGTTTAGTTTGTTAGAAGGCTAAGGTGGAACATCAAAGACCATCTAGGGAATGTTGCAACCTTTGCCTATTCGAATGGAAATGGGATGACATAGCAATGGATTTCGTAATTAAAGATTAACTACCAAAGACTCGGAAAGGTCAATTCTATTTGGGTAATTATTGATCGGCTTACAAAGTCAGTGCACTTTTTGTCGATTAATATTAAGTACTCAATGGAAAAGTTGGCCCAAGTGTACATCAATGAAATTGTTAGACTTCATGGTGTACCATCAAGATTATTTCTCGATCGAGATCCGTGATTTACATCGAGGTTTTGGAATAGTTTGCAAGAAGCGATGGGAACAAAGCTACGTCTAAGTTCGCTTACCATCCACAAACGGATGGTCAATCAGAAAGGACGATCGGTCATTAGAAGACTTGTTGAGAGCTTGTGTTCTAGAACAAATAGTTGTTAGGATAATTTTTGCCATTGATAGAGTTCACATATAACAATAGTTTTCATTCGAGCATAGGGATGGCACCCTATGAGGCATTTATGGGAGATGATGTACGAGCCATTTGTATGGTATCATGATGGTGAAAGTGTTGTAGTAGGCCGAGAATTTGTATCACGGATAGTGATAAAGTGAAGATGATTCAAGACAAGATGAGGACAACTCGGACTCGGCAAAGAGTTATGCTACGATAAAAGACGAAGACCTCTTGAGTTTGAAGAAGGTGACCATGTGTTTCTACGTGTGACACACCTATGACCGGAGTTAGACGAGTGATTAAGTCAAGGGAAACTCACTCCAAAGTTTATCGGGCCGTATCGAGATACTCCGTCGGGTAGGTCCGGTAGCTTATCGATTGCATTACCACCTTTCACTATCAAATCTTCATAATGTATTTCACACATATCATTGAGGCCAAGCCGCTACACATATATGAAGATTTGTCTTATGAAGAGGTGCCCATGGCCATCTTGGATAAAAAAGTACAAGTATTACGTCGTCGAGTTTTGAGGACAGTAAAAGTATACTGAAGTCATCATTTGCCGAGCGAGGCTACTTGGGAGCTCGAGGATGAAATACGAGAGAAGTATCCATATCTCTTCAGGCACTTTCTAAATTCTGATGACAGAATTTCTTTAAGGGAGTAGATTGTAATGTCAAGCATTACTGCAAAACTGTGCAGTAACGCCAAGTCATGAAGGGCCTTTAAAAGAGGCCTTCATAGCCCCATTTTCCAGGGAGAGTTGGGGCAGCCTCAGACCAGCCGGGAAACGCAAGAATCGACCGGAAAACGTGAAGAGTTGCCGGAATCCGATAAGAAAAGCCCCATTTTATTTTTTTGTTAAATTTCTCATTTTTAGTTGCTAAAACGAGTTAGATCATAGGGCTTTTGTTTATTTCATGCTAAACCTTCGAAAACAAGTCTTATTACACGAAAATCGGCTCAAAACAAGCGTAGATTCATGAAATTTTTCTCAAATCCGAGTTACTATTTTTCATGAATTTTCCGGCGAAAAAGACACCACCAGCGACGATTGATGGATTGGGTTGGAAGAAAAAGGGCAGGCGATCGGTTAAGGACCATCATCGGCCTTAATCACCACCGAAAACCGGCGAAATCGATGCCAAAAAACCATGGAAACCAACCCTTTTGGGCATGTCCCTCGTTTTCGTGTCGTGTCGTGACGGACACGATGTGTCATGTCTGAAATATCATAAACCGATACTGATTCGCGTCGTATCCTCGTACCGCATGTTAAGAACCAGTTCTGTGTCAAAATAGGTTTCGTGTTGGGTTCTGTGTCAAAAACGGGTCAAGTTTGAGTCGTGTCTTGAAATGGGTTTCTAGGTTAGAAACAAGACCCATGTCAGTAGTTAAAGGTTTTCTGTTGGCACAGTGACACAAGCTACCTATTGTGTCACTCATTTGGATCAAATATGGAATTGGGTATCGATTTGGATCTCGGATAGCTTAAACGGATCTAGATTAGGATTTAGGATCCGATTTAGATACAGTTTGTTTCGTTAGATTTATAGTTAAATAAATTTTAATATTTCAATTATTTGTAATTGTTTAGAGATTAAAATTGGAGGAATTGGTGGTGATAAGAGTGGCCCAGCAGCTTAGGAACTGGATCTTAGTGCTCCTTTTATGTTTGTGAAATGTTATTCATAATTATGGGTTATTAGATATGCTTTTCAAATAGAACATGTTTATGACACTGTTTGATAAAGAGCATGTTTTGATATGCATGTGTTGTATGAACATGGTATTTAAATGTTGTTTAAATGTTGTGTGGATATGAGTATGGTTTTGGATATTCGTGGATCTGGATATGATTTGTGAATGTGATGAACTGTAATTGGTTTTATAAATGTAATGATGTGTGAATATACGAGCCGTACTTATGTGGTTTGTGTGGGGTCTCTAAAGACTTGTAGGTCCCTCGGGCGATCCGGCTTGGGGCGAATACAGGGTGTGTTCCCGGGCACTCTGCCGTAAGAGTCGGCGTGGTTACCATCGTGGATGTGGTTACCGAGGTCACGTTAGGGAGGGTTGGATGACTCCCGTGGCCTTTGGGGCAGACATAGTATGGGCTGTAATTATCGAAACTAATGATGTGTGCATGTGTGAGTGTGTGCGTATGAATTTGAGATCATGATTTGAAGATAACTATGCTTTGCTATGAAATGATTGTGAAACTATGCATGCTTTTAGTATGATTTCTGTTTAAAGATGTTTAATCTCCCTACTGAGCTATGTATAGGAGCTCACCCTATTGTTTTAAATCTCATCCTGAAGCTAGCACTTCGAAGGCACATGGAGTAGAGTAAGAGTTTGATAGAACCACATTTTTATTTTAGATGGTATGATAAGTGTTGAATGATTTAGAAAGTCTTTTATTCGGGGTTATTGTTAGGTGGGCCCTGCACCATTTTAGACGTGTTGTTTAGAACTTCGATATGAATATTTATTTCAGTCAGATATTTCTTAAGTTTGAATTAAATTAGTATTGTATTTGGTTACTGCTCACCATCACGCCTGCGCGAGAAGCGGCCACATGGCATCGGCTCTGGCCGGATCGTAGTCGCGACTCGAGCGGGTGTGACACAATGTGTGCCAATTTTAATTTCTATATCCTCTGAAGCAACCAAATGATCAAACTTACATTCCATATATTATGTCTTTGTTCTACTAAGTCAGAGGCCTTTGCTTTCTAATGTTTCTCTCCATAGTTCCAATTTTCTATTAACTTTTTCCTTAGACTCCTCCACTAACATAATGTTATCTGCAAATAACATACACCAAGGTACTTCATCTAGAATATGTTTTGTTAACTCATCAATCACCATTATAAATAAGTATGGACTTAATGTTGATCCTTCATGTAACCCAATATTAACTTCAAAGAAGTCTGTCATTCCTTCATGAGTCCTCACACATGTTTTTGCACCATTGTATATGTCTCTTATAAGGTTAATGTATGTCAATGGGATACTTCTTTTTTCCAAGGTTCTTCAAAAAACCTCCCTCGGTACCTTATTATAAGTTTTTAGATCAATAAATATCATGTGAAGGTCTTTCTTTTTTGCTCTAAAATATTTCATAAGACGTCTCAAAAGGTGAATCGATTCAACAGTAGATCTGCCTGGCATGAATCCAAATTGGTTCTCGATTGTACTTGATACTTGTCTTAACCTAAGTTCAATAATTCTTTCCCATAATTTCATAGTATGGCTCATTAACTTGATACCTCGATAATTCGCACAATGCTGAATATCTCCCTTATTCTTATATATGGGTATAAGTGTACTCGCTCTCGATTCCTCGGGCATCTTTTGGTTTCTCCATATTTCATTAAATAGTCTTGTGAGCCAAGTGATTCCTATTTCTCCTAGTATTTTCAGAACTTCTATAGGAATATTGTCTAGTCCTACCGATTTATCACCCTTCATATGTTTAAGAGCCTCTTTGACTTCATTCTTTTGAATACGTCGGTAGAAATTGTGGTTTATATACTTTTCTGATTTGGCTAACTCTCCTAAGCTAATATTAACATCTTTATTTTCAATAAAAAGCTTATACGAAAAGCCTTGTATGGTTTGAAACAGGCTCCTAAGGCTTGGTTTGATCGATTTGAGAAATTCATGCATTTGCATAATTTTACATCTTGTTATACTGACACTACCTTGTTTGTACGCAAAACCGAATCAGGTATTGTTATTTTACTTTTGTATGTCGATGATATGATCATCACAGGGAGTGATGAAGCAGGAATCATAGAAGTTAAATATAATCTTCATCAAGAATTTGACATAAAAGACTTAGGCCTTCTAAATTACTTTTTAGGCATTGAAATAACTAAAAACAATTGTGGGTACTTTATGTCTCAAACAAAATTTGCCAATGATATTATTGAAAGATCTGGTCTTACAGATACCAAAATAATTGGCATACCAGAAGTTCTAGGTGCCAAGTTAAGATCCACTGATGGTGAGAAATTAGTCAATTTCAGCAGGCACCAACTTTTGTTCATATGAGTGTTGTATTACGCATTATTAGATATGTTAGAAATACTTCTAACTAGAGGGTTCTCTTAACTCTTCCTTGTCTTCTGATTTATGTGTATATACGGATGCTGATTGGGGTGGAGATGTCAACGATAGACACTCTACGACTGATTTTTGTGTTTTTCTAGGTGAATCTCTCATTTCTTGGAAATACAAAAAGTAACAGAAAGTGTCACTCTCATCCACTGAAGCTGAATATCGAGATGGATTGCCATTTTGTTCGTGAAGAATGTTTGAACAAGAAGATTACACTGTGTTATGTCACAGATATGCACACTGCACGTCCTAAGAATAAGAATAATGACAATCTGCCCCATGATTTTGGGTTCCACGTAATGCATGCAAAACGTAAAAGAAAAATAACCACAAAAGAAAAATCATGTTCACGGTTGTTAAGTATTATGTTTGTGAAGAAAAAATTTACCTTTACTCCCAAGGATCAGAAGGAATTTCAAATAACTTATTAATGGATCACCTTTTTTTTAAGTTTGGGGATCGACTATAGATATTGCGTTGCTTTTCTGTTTGAGTTTGGGGAAATCTAATCGAGTTGCTGTTGAAGTGAATCATAGCCGCTTTGTCGACAAGTGTAATAGCTAATGTTTCATCACTTATGTACCACAAACACATTTCCATGTCTAGGTATTAATAGATTTTTTTTTCCCCAAAGCATCTCAGAGTGATGTGCACTTCCATTTTACCTCAAATCTGGCAGTTTCAGAACAATGATTGAATGCATCAGCCACTACATTTGAATCACTGATCATCTAGCAAAAGGAAGACTGGTGCAACTTATCTTCTTCAAAAGTTGGAAGGTTGATTCATGATTAAGAGTTTACTCAAATCGACGGTGAAGCTTGATTAGCCTAAACAAAGGTGCATCTAAGTGAGAAAAGCCTTAATAAATCGTTTATTGACATATTCTAATAAATTTTGTAACTGTTCTTACTGGTCTAAGGTAATCGTTAATCGTTTATAACTTTTATCTTGGCTAGATCTATTTTGACTTGATCACCGTTGCTACAATGCTCAAGTATACCAAGTTTTCTTATCTCTAGCCCTAGCTATCCTAAAAATATCTCCTTCACCCTCTTTTGAGTTGAGTTTTTTTTATATAAATCCTCCCAATTTTAGCTTTTGCTTCACTGACAGCCTTTTTCGCTTCAACCTTTTTCGCTTCATTCTTTGTTGTCTTATAAGCCTCTAAAGTTTCACTAGTTTTCTTAGCATAGCGTAATTTGTAACATGCCTCTTTACCTTGATTTTATTTTGCACTATTTCACTCTACCACCAAGCTTCTTTTTGTGCCGGTACACCTCCCTTAGATTCACCTAACACATCTTTCACCACTTTCCTAATATGTATAGCCATATTATTCCACATATCATAAGGTGTACCAACATAATTTCAAACATCTCCTTGAAGGACTTTCTGTTTAAATATATCTTCTTTCTCGCTTTTGAGGTTCCACCATTTAGTACAAATAGCTAAATGCATTATTTTATTCTTTATCCATTTTTTTATTTGTAAATCCATAACTAAAAGTCGATGTTGGGTGGTTAAGCTTTCTCTTGGAATTCCTTGCAATCTTTACAACACGCTCTATCTTTTTTTCTACAAATAAAGTAATCAATTTGTGTTTGTGATAAGCCACTCTTATAAGTAATTAAATGTTCATCTTGTTTTTTTGAAGATTGTATTGACTATAAAGAGATCAAATACCATAGCAAAATTTAAAATCTCCCTACCTTCCTCATTTATATCCCCAAAACCAAAGTTTCCATGAATACCTTGATATCCTAATGCCTCTTTACCGACATGTCCATTTAAGTTTCCTCCTAAACAAATATCTCCTTTTGTGGAATCCTTTGAATCACCTTATCTAACTCTTCCCAAAAAATTGTCTTTATACTATCTTCTAGTCCTACTTGAGGTGCGTAAGCACAAACTATATTCAAAACCATTGCTCCTAACACTAATTTCAACATCATGATTCGGTCACCATATCGTTGTATGTCTACTACACTATCCTTTAAATCTTTATTTATGATAATACCAACTCCGTTTTGAGCCTTTTCCTTACCTGAGTACCATAATTTAAGACCTTTATCCTCTATCTCCTTTGCTTTTTCTCCAACCCACTTTGTCTCTTGTAAACATAGAATACGAATCTTTCTCTGAATCATAGTATCTACCACCTTCATTAGCTTACCAGATAATGCTCATAATTTGTGTAATCCATGGTATAAAAATTCGACAAAATTTTAGTCAGACTGTCGAAATCTAACACAACCCTCCTCCTTTATCTGGGCTTGGGACCGGCAATGCAAGGGTGATCCCTTACATGAGTGGAGTTTAAAAGAGATATGTGAGTTCAAATGGTAATAATCAAGTTCCTCATACTTCAGTTGGTAATAATAAAGAAGCACGTGTATTCTAAAATATGAGTATAGAACCAGATGAATAATCTCCCATTATGGTTTTGCGAGTTCTTTCTGGAATTTAAGAATCTAACCACGTCATATAGGAGCTGAGAATTTACAAGATGAAAACTAGTTCATAAGCATGTTCCTGGTTTTCCCATCACTATGTTAACGATACAATATCTATGATTAGTTGACCATTATGCTGAACATCCACAATAGGAAGAGCAAATGAAAATCTGTTGAGCGTCATGACAGTTTATAACATGTGGGTGACAATGGTAGGCAAGTATATGCAGAACGGATAGTAAATAAAAGGATAAAACCAACAAAAATGAAACCCAACCAGCAGAATAAGCCACTGGTGCAAAAGTTGCAGCAGAGGGTGAGCTATGCAACAAAGCATAACTCCTAGGCACTAGTCGTCATTATTTTCCCTTCTAAGATTGTCACGAATACCATATCAAAACCATGCTTCGAAAGTTAAAAAGAAAAGGAAAAATTAAGCTACTGAAAAGAATATGTAGTATTACCATGTTTTCTTAAGATCTTCACCCTGGTGATATTTTCAAAATATCATAAACTTTGAAATGATACCAGTGCCTTTCATAATGCCAATATTTCCACAATATTTTCAAGAAAGAGCTGAGATCGATGACTATGCTTCCAACAATAAGCAAAGCAAAAGAAGAGAAAAAATGGAGCCAGAATTTTGAGATAAAATTAAGGATGGTCACTCATTGTACAAGCAAATAAAATAGATAAGACACTTATAGCATACAAAGAAATATTTCGTTCATAAAGATACAAACTGCTTTCTGTATGAAGATTGAAAACTTGGAGCTTTTAGATATGTACAAGAATTGAAGTAATGAACATGACTTATGCATCAGGAGAAGATTGCAAGACCATGAGAAAAGGAGAATCAATAACTATTTCAGTTAAGGGGAGCTTCAGATTCCATCTCCTTGGGACTTTGATTGCTGCTATCTGGTTTATTTGCCTCTTCTTCAGAAACTTTCTGACTTATTCTTAGCCGAAGAGGTCTACCCATCAATTCCTGAGCCATGTAAATAAGTCATTAATCATCCCTCACATGCTTTTTTCCTCTCCCAAATTGATATAAAGGAAATTGCAATTGGCTAGTACAGTTTCCAAAGCCATGGAATGCATAGAAAAACTAACGAACACTGAGGGACTTCTCCTCAGAATATTATTCAGGATTGGTAGTTTGCCCACTATATTTGCATTTCATAAGAACCTGCTTTACAAAAGTAAACATGAACTTGGATTTCATACTAACCAGATTTGCTGAATATTTTATAAAGCCTATAAACAATCCTCAACTGAAATCGGATAAGTAGATGATCCATATTGTGTGATATTACATAATGGTGTCAAACTGACAACGGGAATGTTCTCATGAATAACAACACCAAAGAAAGAGATCTGCTCAATATCAATTATCACATTTACCATAGAAATCATATGACTCACGCTTAAATGTTATTACAACAGAAAGGGAGCTGAAAGGGGAAATGTAAAGTACCTTCCCGTCCAATGCAAGAACAGCAGCCTCTGCTTCTTCCAACGTAGCATATGAAACAAAACCATACCCTGAAGATTTCCCTGTTGGGCTTTCAAAGACAACTCGTGCAGATACGGGATTACTGTTGGCCATGAAGAATTCTCGTAAATGACTAGACCTCACTTTCCAAGCTAAATTTGAGGCGTAGATCTTGTGTCGTGTTTCAACAACAACAGGCTTCATAATAGATGGCTTTTTCGCAGTCTTTGCATACGAAACTCTAATAACCCGTCCCCCCATTTCCTACATTACCATAAAAAAACCCATCAACAACTCAACCTACACTTTACAAGAAGAGCAAATCCATGTACAGTTTTTTTCACAACAAACTACTCAAGAGAACTGTTACCAAGCAAGGGATATGTTCATGCATATGATATAAAAAGTATCCGTTAATAGCAACCAATAAATATTGATTTCAAAATGAACTCAATTAAAGCAACATTTGTATTAGCAGGAAAAGCAATGTTACCAATGAATCCAGCTTCTCTATGGCGGCAAAAGCCTCCTCTGGCGAAGACATAGTGATGAACGCGAATCCTCTGCTCGTTCCATCCTTGTGCTTGATTAACTATGGCAAGAAAAACTCCTATCTCAACATGGAGAAAGAGAAAAACCAAAATAACGGCAATTCAAATTCAACCAAAGAACTAACAAGATGTATATGAGAATAAAAAAAACAGTGGGTAAGGCCGAACCTCAACTTTCTTGATATCTCCGCATTGCTCGAACAGCGACTGAATGTCCATTGCTGTCACAGTGAGCGGCAAGTTCTCGGCATAAAGCCTCCTCCTTGTTGTATAAGAGCTTTTCTTATCTGTGGATTCCGCTAAATCTTCAGAAGATTCTGAAGCAACTGGCGACGTTTCTTGCAAAACACAGGAGAGTCTGTAACAGAGCCTTCTTCGCAATAAGAAATCCTTGAGACGAGGGAATCTCGATGAATGCGTAAGTGGGGAAGAACTTTGAGATTCAACAAAAGATGGGTGTGATGCAAAGATTGAAGGAAGAGAGCGTAAGGTCTGCTGCGGAAGTGCTACAGGGGAGCCCAACATGGTGATGGTCGACCGAGAAAGATGAAGGTGAAGCCGAAAAAGAGGCCCATGAATTGGGTTATCCATTCCGTATAACGTCCATTTGCTGGTTTGATATGGATTTTATTTGGTCCAGGCCCGGATCCAATTTTCTGGTCCTGCAATGCCGGTTCCCGACCTGATTGAACCTAAACTAAGTGTCAAGTGGCTTTTATTAGTTCAAAATTCGGATCCAAATGGATCCCAAACCCTTGTTGGGGTTGAGAAGTGAAAAGCATGTTATGTCCGGTCCCAAATGTGTATTATTTGTCTTCAAATCTTCATTTAATGCACTCATAGCGTTAGTTCACTGGCAAAGAGGTCGACTCACAAGATGAAGGTTGTGAGTTCGATACGGGGTTCATGCATACCTGGCTTTCTCTTGCTGACTAAATAGTCGTCTACAACCTTTCTTTTTTACTTGTTTATGAAGGCCATTGGATAAGACCTGCCTCGTAATCAAACACTTCCCAACCCTAGAGTATATGAATCCTGAATTTGATATTTCATCCCCGATTCTAGATCCAAAACAGATCTACAGTTTGTATCTATGAATCCACCTTCAGATAAAAGAAAGAAAGAAAATCACATAACATAGATACATTGCTTTCAAACCGTTCGACAAGCAAGAAATCCATATGAAACTCTTGCAAAGGAAAGAACTATTTTCCCCAATTATTCAGCTTTCCTGAAAACCTAAAGCAACATTACCAATACAACTTAATTATTAGACAATACCAAGCACTGAAGAACTTGAGATTCACTTTCCCAGGAAAATGCATCCCTCCAAACACCATCTACCGCGAACGTTTCCTACTCCCCTGAACCGTATTGGTAGCCCACAGAGCAGCGCCATAGATCACCACATTGCCATCTCCCTGAACTATCAAACGGTAGTTGTTAGGCCCTCTGATCGTCCCACTGCTCCACAAAACCTCATTATTCCCTGATAAAACGACCAAATTGCCATTACTCTGTAGGGTAGCCCTACAATTGGTGCCCCTTCCATTGGTTCGTGACGCCCACAGCGGCCTGGTTTGGTTGACATAGAGAACCAGGTTGCAGTCAGCTTGCATAATGAACTTATAAGGGCCATTCTCTAGAAACTGCCCTGCATTGAGCATCTCTCCATTGAAGAGTATTTCTTCACCAATGGCTCGAGCCGAGAGCGAAACCACGATCGCTAGTATGCACACAGCTCGGATGGCTCGTACCATGGTTGCGCTAAGGTCAGCCCGGTCGACACAGGTGTGAAGGTCTAGAAAACAGGATCTTGTGCAAGAGATTTAAGTTGGAGAGAAGAGTGTGTTGGTCTCGGATGAAGGTTTGGATGAATTTTATGTTGAATTTATAGCAGAGGGATCAGTGGAGTTGATTGACAGTCTTATGGAACAATAAATTTTGTTGTTGACATCAGCATGCCTTAGTTGACCATATGCAACTCTTTTTCTTTTTTTGGGTAGAAGCTCCTCTTAACCGGGTCAAACCATGTTTCTTGCATAAGGAAATACCGTGTTGGTTCTTCGTGTTGGATAATGCTCTAGTCTTCAAGAGGGTGCCGTGTCACTCCGGGTCAATACGATGGATTGATCGCCTGGTCAAGCAGTGATACTCGGTGTGACGTGTTGATTATCGAAGAAAGTGAATTAGCAGCTCAAATTTGACCAAGGTATCATGAAAGTTTTCGTCAACTTCTGTCGAGGAAAATGCTTGCTCTACTTTAAATGCTCTCTTGGTGCAGTTAGAAAACCACATCGCCCAATTACGACGAAATTAATTGAGAGAGAGAGAGAGAGAGAGAGAGAGAGAGAGAGAGAGAGAGAGGCTTCTGTCATTTGCTTTGATAGTTGTCTTCTGTGAACTAATTGAAATTTAACCACCAAGATACAAGAACCTGAACTTCTCTCTGAAAAAAGAAGAAGAAGAAGAACACGAACTTCATGGATGAATACTACACTATAGTTAAATTTTAAACGCTAACCTAGCTTTTTCCCATAATTTCATCCTTCCCAACCAATATTTGGGTTTCATATTTCTTGGGTACCAAGCATGAGAACAAAACACAAGCTTCATTTGCCATATCAGTGACTCTAATTGCATAAAAGGTGACTAACCAATAAGTTAATCAAGGGTGCTCAATGGCACTCCCTAGATCCCATGACCTTCAACTTGTAAGTTGACCCCGTAGCCAGGTGAGTCATTACTCGTTGTGCTTGTTGATTCTTTGTTTAAAAAGGGACCAGTGTTTGAATGGGATTTAGAACAAATCTATAATGGAAAGAATTTTCTTTTCTTTTATACAAATTAGCAGACCTGCCTTTTGTTCTCGCCTTCTTCTACACACATACGTATATATATAAATAAATAAATAGGTGTAGAAGAAGGTGTGTGTATATATAGGTGAGTGTGTGCGTGTGCCTACACTTCACACAGACAAAATGAACAGGATTATATATATATATATATATAGGTGTTTGTGTGTGTGACTACACTTCATTTGTTTACATTGGTGTAGGTATTAACTTTAAATGCACAAACATGCAGGAAATTAATACTAGTTGGGTTTGTTGTTGTCATTTGGCTACATTATCTTCTCATTTAAATGATATATATCAGTTAGATAGGGGTCTTAATCAGGTAGACCCTTTCTTTCTGGAAACCGGGACCTGAGGTGCAATAAAGTTGGTGCAGATGGATCATTTTGTTTTTGTTTTTTCTACATACTACATTTAACACAGGATTGCTTAAGTTCTCCTTGTAGATAATTGGGATTCAAGAAGGTTGCTAGTTGATCAATTAAGCCTGTGAAAGTTTGAAACAATTTGCACCCAGAGTGGTAGCTCAACAGCATAGCGCTCATTAGCCCTCAGCATTGTTGGAAGTTCAACTCCCGGATGGTTCGCTGCTTCGGCCTCCCTTTGTAAAAAAAAAAAGTTTGAAACAAGTCTCCCTTGAAAGAGTAGGTTCTAGCCACAGTGTCCACGATATGTGCTTATTGCTTTTAAAGCCAAAGCAAGACTGCAACTCGTCAGCTTTGACATAAATATGTGTCTTCCACTAATTTCTCATTAACTAATTTTCACCAAGGTTATGTGAAGTTCTTTCCTCTTTTACTGTGGGACTAACTCCATTCTTGTATCCTTTTACATATGAGGCTAAGATATTGAAACTAGCAAGTATCAGATACAGAAACAAAATTGGATGCTGGTCGACGAGCCCCTCCAATGCAAATTCTCTGGCTTCACCCCAGACTTGGTGGTTTTGATGTTTGTTTACCACCAATAATGCTTCAAATGGTCTCAAGGAAATATCCTCTTCTGCCCCCCTGAATCAACCTATTTATTATATATATATATATAATAAACATTAAAAACATAGATAGATGTCCACACACATACGAACATAGATAATACATATATATATATATATGGGTAGTAGTAAATCATAATGTCTTTTGGTATATAACCTTGCATAAACATCTCCACTATTCAACTATTGAGATGATAAAACAAAAGTATTTAGTACATATAGTGTTCATTAAATATACAATATAAAAGTACAATGATACTTTTAGTTCAAATCTTTATTGTTGATCATGACCATCAAGCAGTAAAAATATTTATTTAAGATTATGCACCGAAAGATAATATGCACTTACTATACATAAAGAGAGAGGAAATGGTAAATGCTCAAACTCATCTATGTTCAAATATATTTTATTATCCCAACCGTTTGATATTTGAGATGAAGAGTTGAGGTGATAAATAAAAAACCTTTAATGAACGTGGTATATTAAATACAAAATAGAATAATACAATAGTATTTTTAATTCAAATATCTACCATTGATAATGGTAATCAAGCAGTGAAAACGTTATATTTAAGTAGATTTGAGCATAGAAGAGGTTCGAGCATTTACCACTACTTATATATATGTGTGTGTATATATGTATATATTTATACATTTTATGTATGTATTGCAAAACATACATTCGGATAATTAGGAAAGGGCATATGTGTTGCACATAACCTTCACTTAGGATCAAATCCGATTGATAGGGACTCTGAGAGAGCACTATTTTCTTACCTTGATGCACCAAAAATGAAAATTGAGTCTACAATGGCCATTCATTGTACAGCTCTGACCATGAACACTGCACTTTCAACCAAGTACTTTGCACTGAGGCCTAACCCTTCATGAAACGCCTGACCCACCACATTGATTTCTCATTTCATTTCCTGCCAATTTCGTGAAACTGACCTATCTTATAGCCTTACATAAGATGTAACCTCTACGATAGCAATGCTTTTGTCCTCTTGATTTCTTTTCCAGTATTATGCGACTTTCCTCCATTTTTCCCGTATTAATTTTTCCTAAACTTTCTCCTTCCACAATCCAGAGAAAAGCTTTTCTCCAACTTTTTTACAGTGGGGCTCCAACTCAAACACCCATTCATTTGCAAGTTGCTCCCAAATAGTGACTGCGCTTATGAAAAGCAAGAGTAAGTGGGTTCATTAGCTCATCCTAAAAGCAGATAAAAAGGAACTATTGCAGTTGCACGACTTGTGAGCTCTCTCTCTCTCTCTCTCTCAACTCAAACACCCATCCATTTGCAAGTTGCTCCCAAACAGTGATTGCGCTTATGAAAAGCAAGAGTAAGTGGGTTCATTAGCTCATCCTAAAAGCAGATAAAAAGGAACTATTGCAGTTGCACGACTTGTGAGCTCTCTCTCTCTCTCTCTATATATATATATATATATATATATATATATATATATATATATATATATATATATATATATATATATATATATGTATATGTATATATGTGTGTGTGTATGTGTAAGTACGGACATGTGTGCTTGTGCTCGCTTCTGTGCAACTTAAGATTGATTCTTGTAAAATTATACAAATAAAAGATTTAATTTATGGTATTTAACATATTTTAATAAAAAATGTCATAACTGAAAAGTATGTATGTTTCTCTCTACTTTGTTCTTTCAAAAGGGGTTGAAGTTTATGCATTCCTTGCCCTTACCCTGAGATAGGCATGGCTTGACAGTTTCAACTTGAGCCGAACTGACCGGGTGGTTTCGGATCGATTTTTTAAAATTATGAATAATAACTGAACCGGAGAAAACCACTCATATTATTTATTTATATTTTTTTCAAAACTTCTATATCATGAATGGCTTTCTAGATCAACGGCATTGCTTTACATATCCTCTGCTTAAGTGGGTAGTTCAACTGTCCTCTGTCCTTTATATTCCAAGAAAAGAAAAGAAAGGCTTAAATATTACTTCGAAAACAAAGTCATCCTCAATTCCTTCTTTAATTCTCATAAGCAAGGCTCTTCCCACCATTGTTGCTTGTCACCCGTTTTTCTCAAAAAAGAAGAAGAGGATTCTCTTATATTCTTCAAAATTACACTCATGCCATGAAAAAATAATAGATGGGCATGATCCAGTTTTCCTATCTATCTATCTATCTATATGTGTGTGCGCACACCCACACAAACACCTTCTCTCTTTGTCTTCTTAAGATGAAAATTTTAACTAAACTAAGTTGTCCTTATGGAATAAAAAAACTTAACAAAGGGTTTACAAGATAAGTATTGACATCATTCTAGAAGAAATGGAGCAACATAATTGGCTTTAAGTAGGAAAACAAGTAATTAAAATAACAGCATAAAGTTTGTCTTTTCTCTTCTCTAGAAAAAGAAAAAGTAGCATCCTCCTAATCTGGTATTCGGGTTTCGATTCCCATAAACGCTCTCACCTTCCTTGAGCAAATTCCCTCTGCATATTGGCCTGCAGGATCTGCACTCAGAGTTCTATTGTTTTCTTCCAATACTTTTAAGGCTTTTCAAACACAAAAAGTCACAAGGAGTTAATCTCTTCGAAGAGAGTTATTAACATCAAAGTAAAATAATCACTAACGACTTGAATAGAGAGAAGAATTAGTGCATGAATCCACAAACATTGCTTAGTGAAAGGATCGCTCATTTACTCAGTGCATCCCTATCTCTAGTGTTCCATATATTTGATTGGCAAACCAAGCTGATGGAACATGACAAGTTTGAATCTCTAGATTTGGATCATCTTGCATATAAGTTCAAAGCATCCATGGCCGACTCTTTCTTTTTTCTTTTAGCTGACCCCACCGAATGCAGGAGAAGACATGGCCGATTTAGGTTTTGTTGTTGGCAAGCTAGCGTTAGGCAGATGCTTGTGTGTGTGTGTGTGTGTGCGTGCGTGCATATATATAGAAAGAGAGTTTTCTGCAAGTGAAAATTTTTGGGCAGAAAACAGAAAGCAAAATGAGTGATGCAAGCTCGAACATCAACTTTTGTGAAAGTGATATCCACATCCTCCCACTTGGGAAGGATTTTCTTGCATTCCAAGAATCAAAAGCCCCTACTCAGAAAAGTACAATCGTCTCAAAGTGTTCCTTTCTGCTTCACCCATTACATCCAATCTACGGCATCAACTTTTTTCCAAATTTTGGCATGGGAAAAAGTTTTCCATCACAAGTTCCCACCAGTAACCAACCAAACACCACGAGGAAAAGTATGACGTGGTGAAATCACTAACTGTAGACCACAGGGCCCCACTTCACCACGTCATATGCCATTTTCCTTCCACCAATAATGCCGCGCCACGTAAGCACAACGCACACATCAAGCCTGCCAATTGATTGGGACATGCAATGTTTCCACGCGAGCAATGATTCATAATTCAAAGAAGGAAGGAATGGCATCCAATAGCACACCTGGCTAGTGAATCAACTCACAAGTTGAAGGTCATGCGTTCAATACACCGGGGAATAGCTTTAGCCTCCTCCATGAAATCAAAGAAGAGAAAGGAATGCGGATTTACAATACGAAAAGCACTACCTTTTTTTCAATAGTCAGCAGCATACTGGTTACGAAGACAAACACTAAATATCATACAGATGCCATAACGCATCATACACTTTTACTCGCTATAATTTTCATCCTCTACCAATATTTACATGAGTATCAAAAGTTATCCATATAGTAATCACCTAAACTTTTTCCTATATAACTTAACTTTCTGTTATACATTTCTTCATCTTCATTCTTCTTGGTGATGATATACAAGTGAGACACTGGCCTTTTTGGTTGAAGCTCTAGTGTACTGGTGGAATAGCCTATTTGGGCACATTATGCATAGGCATATATCCTTCCTAAAAGAAAATGCTCCCCATTGGTGATCGGTGAGGAATCCCCTTCCTCCTCTTTGTGGTCCTGTAATTGACACCGGTTCGAGGCGGCGTCGAGGGCGAAAAGCTCAGTGAGCTCTTTCCAGTGCTGCCATTGCTGTTGTTGGTATAGGAACCCTCGGAGTCCGATGCCGACTCTGCATGTGATTTGCGTGGCAGGTCATTTGATGTTCCGGCTATCTGAACCATTACAACAAGAAAGAGGATACCAAGTTAGTAAAGAAAATTAATTCATGACATAATTCATATAATCTGTTTTGAGGGCACGAGCAAGTTTACGAAAAAATGAAATTACTACTTCTTACAATGAACGATATGCCAAAATCAGCCATAAGAATCCACACATCATTTGTTGCCAATGCAAGAAAATCTTAGATCAATACCCAGTATTGACAAAGTTGCTAGTTGGAATCTTTTTCAAATCTACGCTAAAATTTGAACAAACTTAATGATATCGAGGCCCTTGTTCTCAAAAACAATATAATTGATGTGATCTTGCAATACGTTCTGCTCCTCAAAGCCAAAGCACATCACATTGCTAAGAAATATGATGCATTACTAAGAATTAGACCAATTACGTGTCGTATACAATAAATAATTGTATTTGAGAAACAGTGACAGACCCACTTTAAGGCAAGGTGAGACATGCGCCTCACTCAAAAACTCCTAAAAGAATAGTTCTAGAACGTCAAATACAAGGGTCCTTCACCTCAAAAAAGTTTAATGAATTCGCTATTTTCAAGAAGAGAAGACGAGCTCTACAACCATTGTTGCACAAACAAGAAGTCAAAGCCCTGTTTCGCCTTGTTCACGAAATTGAGCAGCCCACCATCACCAGACCTAATAATTCAATCCCGCCATCCCAAAAATCAACGCTGCACTCATCATCCCCACCTACCCAAGTTACCATTATTACCCCTAACGGTCAACTCTTCCACCAAATAAAAAAAAAGATAGCGACGAAGGGACAAATTAGTAATTGTGAGCTTTGTTCGTAGCGTTCACCGTACCTTGCAGCCGAGGGAGCAGAAGCGGAAGTTGTCGAGCAGGCTGCGCTCGCAAACCTCGCAGATGTTGGTAACTCCCTTACCAGGCCTAGGCTGGCGTCGCTCGTTCAGGAAGACCACCCGCGCGCTGTTGATGACGTACGTCTGCACCCCCGTGATGTCCAACACCTTCTGTATCTCCGATACCCGGATCACGTCGTGATAGGACGACCTCCGTATCTGCGTATTTGAAAAGATAAGACAATGAAAAGAACCACCAGTAAGGATAAGACAGGATAAGACGAATGGGGTTGTCGTTGGTGTTACCTGGATGGCGTGGTGGCCCTGGTGGTAGGCGAGGCAGAGAGAGCAGAGCGCGCCGTTCATGCAGTCGAGGCAGTACATGTTGCACTCGCTCTTGTGTGAGTCGGCGTGCAGCTTGCACTGAACGAAGAACGGCGTCTTCAGCAACGGCTTCAGCCACGGCGGCCACCGGCCATCGTCCTCCGGACCTCCCGCTCCCTGGATCCAAAAACCCGAACCAAATTTCAGGGGAAAACAGGAAAAGAAAACAAAATCAAGTACAACGCACCGAATAGACTGTGAAAGGGCATTTCTAACCATATGTATTTCACAAAGAGCTCCGAGTGACGAAAATGCCCCTCGCGCTTACCGTAAGAAAAGGCGGCCACCATTAGACAATGGCGACATTTCCAACAAACGAAGCGACGGTGGCGAGGGTATTTTAGTCATTTTAGGATTTCGAATACGCTCCCGAACCGGAGGGGTTCTCGATAAGGCCGTGCTATTGACGTAAAATTAAATGGCTACTCCGTCCACCCACATTTTCCCAATTCCACAGATAATGGCATCTTATATTGAGAAAAAAGCACTGATCAAAGGGTTTTATGGGTAAAAATAAAAAAGTGATTGGATTTCCGGCGAGGATTCAGTTTTCAAACGGAAAGTGGCGTTTCCGTCTTCCATCGTAGAAAAGCCAACTCGTTTTTTGCTCCCATGATTGAAACTAAAAAAGACAGCACGAAAACAGAGTAATCAATGCAGAAAATGTTCCCCAAAAGCCAAACTCGTCCACCACCGTTTGAGGATTTGCTACCGGAAATAGCATTCAATCCTAATTCGCAAACATCACCGGTGGAGGAACCGCCGGTCGTTTACATGAACGAGCGGTGATTTTTCTGTCCATTGAGGGAGCAGGACGCATAGACAAACAATAGTACAAATAAAAACTCACAGTCACAATACACCGGGGAAGTCTACCAATAGCATGGGTGAAAGAAAGAAGAAAGAGCCGTTTTCTTGGCCATTTACAACTCACCATGATCCTCCTGTTCTTGGGTTTGAACTCCCTGAACGTCGACTCGTGCTCAATCGCCATTTCCCGGGGAATTTGTTCCGGCGATGAATCACTATTTAAGAGAGAGAGAGAGTGGTTTCTTGGTGGGATTTATAGACTAGTCTCTCTCTCTCTCTAAATGGGGACGACGCATGAGGGAGAAGGGGAAGGATGAGCTCGCCCGTGCTTATCTGCCCGAGCCTAGCTCCAAACCTTACTCCAAGCCAGAACGTAGCTCGCTAATCACGCGCTTATTCTTTAATGGCGTGGTAATTAAATTAAAGAAAATTTTACCTTTAACCACAAAATATATTAGTTATTTACGCATCACTTTCCTGGTTACAAAATTTTGGTCTACCCACCTACATAATTCAAGGTATCGTATAATTAACATTTTTCGCAACCTTTGAGTAAATTAACCAAGCTGCTCGTGGTTCACCTCGGTTCGACCCATCGTGGGCTTATTCGTGTTGGGTTCACGACGTAAAAAAAATAATTAAACCATGGATTACATCTTTCCTTTTCATTAGGGGTTGGACTTGCATAGTATTTTGACTTGATTTTTGGATCAATAGATTCAAAACATTGCCTATTTATGTTAACAAGCAACTCGTGTAATCTAGCTCAGCTCAAACGGGCTAATGGTTCAATATCAACAAGACCTTGCCGTTAACCATATCGTGCAGTTATTATATCTGTAATACCTTTAGACGGGAAGTTGGCGTTTGAGGTAGTAGTGATCTGTAAATTAAGCGTAGATTGAGCAGTTAAACATAATATAATATTTCTTCTTAAAAGCTTCTCAAAGTTTACTCTTATTCTGCGAAGCACCCAAACTAAACTCCAAACGGACCAAACTCGTGCCGGACCCAAGTGGGCGTGGCTCCACATCTTGACTCCGGAGGCACTTATTTACTCTCTGCCCTTTGACGAATCCGCCTGATACGGTTAGATTTCCTCATTTTCTTGCTCCATAAGGTTTCAAGCATTGACTTGTTAGAATGACGTAATTACCCTTGATATTCAGTGCATTTGGTCCCAAACCAAACCCTAGCTTCATTTGACAATGGGTGGGATCTACATTGATTCTTGGTGGTCATTGTGATGCTCTTTTCCTTCGCTATAAGTATGGTTTTCTAGTATCCATTTTGTAAGTAAGTTGTTGTTAACTTTCTTAATTGCATTCATCTGTTTTTGCGATCCATTTGCATTATGGGGTCGTGGACGTGAGAGATGGTCAGGTGCGAGTCGAAGTTACACGCCGCACTCGGCAAGACTCGAGAGAATGGGAATGGTGCTATTGGCTACTGGCTGTGAATACTCTCTTGATCATGTTACAAGCTTAATGGTCACAAGGTAAGATGCCAATGGATGGAAGATCATTTCAGCAAATTCTTTTAGGAGCTAAGCCACAGCCACCTTAATGTAAATTTTTCGAAGAAAAATGACTGTATGGGTATTTTTAGAAATTACAGGGGCTTGGCCCGCTGCCTTCTTGAATTGTTAATATTTTATTTTATAGATATTTACAGAAATGCACTTGCCTGAGTTGTGACTCTGGTACCATCTTCCACCTATTTTTCAGGGTGTTATGAAGAAAATTAAAAAATTAAAAAAAATGCATGAAAGTCATCAAAAGGAAGTTAGGTTCGGTGTTGACCAAGCCGCCCCAAGGCTCGTTGTAGTCAATACCATGGTTGACCGAGGCAGGCCCAGTGACAAGCGCAGTCGGCTGATGACACACGACTTGTGACTGGAGCCCACCGGTAAAGTGAGTTGGCAATTGGGGGTGGCCCCCACTTTTTATTACTCAAAGGCTAATGGTTAATGACGGGTTTTTTCTGTTCTCCCACTACCATTTCACGGGTCGGGTATGTTAGGTACCGCTTCCCGATTTGCATCTTTTTCCTTTTAGTTACAGCGGGAGACCAAAGCCAAACATACATGCATGCACCCCCCCCCCCACACACACACACAAGAATCGAACTCGCGACCTGCAAGTGGGTGTCGGAGAGTGCCACCGGTGAGCTGATGGTGTGGATTAATTTGCATCCTTTTATAAGCTTGAAGTGATGCAGTGAATTGGGTTGAAAGATGGGTTGGATCATGGTTGGTCCAAACCTGAATAGATCGGAAAGCTATAGTTATTTTTGGGTTCTTCTACCGTATGGAACTTGAGCAAAAATACTTCAGTCTATGAAACAATATGGCACAATTGGTCCTTGAAGGAAAATCTGAAAAAAATTAAACTCAACGTGAAAGGTTTTAATGAATTGGATTGATTATAAGATCCGATATTGGTCGACAAGTCTAAGGCGGTCTAGGGGAGACCCAACGAACCCTACCCATTAGTAATTTATTAGGAAGACGAAGAGGCCGGCGTTTGAGAAACTTCCAGGAAAGGGCCTAACAATTATGTGAAACATTAGGGGTGTTTTGGTCCTTTTGAAAGAGTAGAACCAACTGAGCCCGTGAATCATGCTAAAGTGAAGCTCGATAATAACGTGCTCAAAAGACGGGGATCTCTGCTTGCGGGAAGTGAATGACTATCTTAAACCTCTCTTAGGGACCGGCTGTATTATATATAGTTCACGGCAAAAATGTGGGCTTTATGTACCTTTTGGAATTTTCTGTGGGCTTCAATGTAGATTTACCAATGATTAGCTAACCCTTTTAGGGCTGCAAAAGAAATCCTTTTCGGTTTCCAAATTCAAATTTCACTAAAAACAGTCAAATGTTTAAGATAAGTTTTTGTTGTCAAGAAACATGAACTGAAAGTTATAAGATACTTTGATGCGATAAAAGATGACAACAAATCAACCTTAAAACAAATATTTTTATTTTAACATAGTGTATTTTCTTGAAAATCAAAGAAACAAAGTTGTATAGCATTACATACAGAAAACGTGTTTTGTTGTTGTGTCCCCGTCCCGAAACTGAACATAGACGGACCATGTAATCCCCAGTCCCTTCAGGTTGAGTTGGGTTTGATCCCGTGAGCCGGGCCAATATTGCCACCCCTAGCTACGCTTAATACGTATTTTTATTGTGAATCTGTTGTTATTAGAGATGTCATATGGGCCCGGATAGACTGGCCCGTCCCCAGCTCTTTTAAATAAAAATAAAATTCAATAATAATGCCCACTTCCTCATATATATATGTGTATATAATTCTTTTATTACATGTGTATACGGCTTGTTGAAACCTGAAATGTTGTGAATGGATTTGGATTTCAAGGAGATTTTGAGGCCATATCTATTCATTTAAAAGTTTTCATTTCACGTTTACTCTTCTTAAAAACTGGTGGGCTCAAACATGACACGATTTTTGTTGCTAATTTGGGTGTGCAGAACAGAAGCAAGAATTTAACGGGCCATATCCATGTCCAGTTCCCCTGTAAATTGTTATATATTACCAGCAATTTCGTTTTTCAGGTTGTGTGTGTGTCATGTCATTTCGTGTTTGTTGATTCATCCAAACACAATCCTATTTTCTTCATGTTGCTTTGAGTTTCAGGATATGAATAGAAACTTTCTTAGTTTCAGGTTTTCATGCCATCTAACTATACTGTTGTGCGTTCCTTTATCTGCAAAGATCCATTCTTTTTGTTCTCTCTCTCTCTCACACGTGGTTGTTTGTGAACTCAGCCGCTCTGTCTTAGCAGTATTGAGGAATGGATAAGGAAGTAGCAACTATGGAGAGGGCCAATCCCTTGGATATTTAAACATTGCCGATTATCGTTTTCCTGGCAAAACCATTGAAGATATTGGCAAACTTTGTTTAGATCCACACATTTGAGAGAAACAAACAATTACCAAAATTGTTTTGTGTCAAACAAGAGCCGTGCTTCTGTGCTCTCTTCAAGCTAATTTTGACGTTCCACCTTTCCGTAATGTTTCACAGTTGACTAAATTATTAAGAAATTGTCATAGTCTCTCTCTCTCTCATTGGTTTTCATTATATAGGTGTCTCGCAATCTATTGTCAAATCAGAATCTTTGCCAACTCTTTTACTGGAAATGGGTACATGGCATGAAACTCTATCAGTTGGATGGGTTCCAGGTTTTGTGTCATTTAAAGTGAATGCTGCACTTCTTTCCATTTACAACCGGAGAGTCCAAAGCCAGGTACGCCCGCCCCAAGTATCAAACGCGAGACCTTTATCGTGAGCCTGAGTCCCTGCCAGGGGAGTGCTGCTGCTGCACTTCTTTTCAATTTGTTCCATCAGTTTGGACGTCGTTAAAAACATTCTAATGACTAATTAACCACTTAATTAAGTTATAAAAATGTGAGGTAATCGACCATTAAGTAAAGAACATCCTAATGACTCAAAGAGGTTATGATGCCAGTATTAATGTCATTCTGGGCCGATTAAAAGTCAGTTCGTGCTCATTGAGTGCTTTAATGAAGTGGATGGGTTGTTTAGATTTTGAATAGAAATCCCTTTTAGTTTAAATCGGCCCAACTTTAGTCGAAAGGGAATTCTAATTAACTAACAAGAAAGCCCGTTAACATATTTAACAAGTTGCAAGAAAGAACCCTACCCATGACCAAAATGTGCATTGCATGCATTCTGGTGGAAAACAACAAATTACGCATGCATAATTGTATGGAATGAGAGGGGCCCTTCTTTAGAAACCATTTTCTATTCAGTTGAAAGCGAGGAACTTGAAAAAAAAAAGCATGATCAAGCAAACAAGTGCACTAATTTAATGATATTAAGGTTGTATATAGAGTTTCTATGGGCAGTTGACATACATTGTTGATTGCCCACAGCAATTTGAAAATAAAATCAAAATATACTCCTTTGTCTTTTTCTCGAAGTAAACCTCCAAATTTTCGTCGAAATAATAGCATTAAAAAATGTAAGAATATATAAGAAATAACATAAGAAGATATATATATATATATATATATATATATATATATATATAGGAAAGTTGGATTGTATCTATTTATGCTATGTTCACTCATGCTCATTCATTGTTTTGAGGGTTTTTAAAAATACAATCGATAATATTATTACACACATACCATCAAAAGCAATGATTAAACATATGTGCACAACTTCAATTGTGAGTAGGATCCAATCATTCTCTATATATATATATATATATATATATATATATATATATATATATATATATATATATATATATATATATATATATATATATATATATATTTGGTGTCATGGAAACAAAAAAATTCAAACCCAGCTCCATGGAGAAAAGTTTAGTTATTGTGTGGTGTTGGGTGTCTGGTTTGAGTACATTATACTTGTTGGAGGTTGGGCGGTCGTCGAAGATGATGGTAGACTTCCTGTCCCCGAGATTTTGGAGCCTACGAGCTTGCTAGATCCACATCTCCTCATCGAGATTCTCTTTTTTTGAATGGCAAGATGGAGTTAGGCAGGCCATACTTTACTAGTTTCTGAATCAGCTTGAAAAACAGGAATCCTCACATTGGTTTATTCATACATGTCAAGATTGGCATGGTATGAATCACCGGCAGGCTCGATGGGATATTTTTCTTTAATCTGCAAGTAAATTACTAGCTCCGACTAACTCCCTCTCTTTAAACCAATATAAAATTATAAGGCGCTTTCTTGTATAAATGTTCTTTTATTTGATTAAGATTGGATGCTAAAGATAATTAAGATGGAGGGCCATATTATGTCGTCTCATTAAAAGGATTATTAGCTTGAGTAGATTCAAAGCAGCATTTTAATGGAGCTTTCACACTCAGAGCACAAGGTACTTGAGTCACAAGATGAAGGTCACAAGCTTGATACCTGAGGCATGCATACCGAAGAAAAAATGAAGTTTTCAGTCGAAGATGAAGCAATTTCTTTCTTTGGGCATGGTTGTGCCCCAAATAGGCCTGCATGCGTGCGAGAAATGAATAATAGCTCACGATCTACACGCAAAATTTTGATAAAACCAATCTGATTCATCATGGAATTGTTGGAATTTTTCACAATCAAACCAAACAGTGTCTGTTGGTACATGGATTCTTAGTTTCTATTGAGCTTGATATATATTAGCATTCATCTCCAGCCAAGTAAGATTACATATTATTATTTTCTTCCAACACTTTTAAGACATTTGAGCAAACAGACTTTCACAATACATCAACATTTTCCTTTTGGATCAATTTAAGATTGTCTTGGCCCAAGTAGATGGCATGGTGGTGTTTGCAAATCTCTGTTCTACAGAACTTCAACTCACAAAATTTTGGGTGTTTACAGGTGTGTTAGCCCTTGCGTAGAATAACAAATCTGACTTCGAGCAGTGAGTTGATAATAGAGGCGCTTGTTGGATCCACCAAACTCTATCCTTTAAATGTCGTAGCATTTGGATGTCTAGTTGTCTATTATGGAAGCTAATGTTTTCAAACCTAGAAGAGATTCTGGATTTACATAAATAAACAGTAATCATATGTGAAATATCATTCTTTGCTCTCAAGGGACCTCAATCTGCTTTAAGGTGGCCCATATGTCCCATGGAGTAGTTGGATATTAAAATAAAATTATAGAGAAACCCTAATCTTCTCAAAGAATTTAAGGTGGATTTGGACCTAACTGGATATGAACTACAGATCTAGCTCGAACTCAATTATGTCCCTCGTGGATGCATTGAATTCAGATACATTGATTCATTTCATTATGCAAATAAGTTAATGAAGATTTCAAATTGTTTATTTCTTTCATTAGGGGGGAGTTGGATGTAGGAGCTACAATTTAACACAGTACACGACTGACCAAATTGATATGAAAAAACCTTCATATATATAGAGAGTCTTTGATACACCATAGAGATTTGTATTAAATATACCATTATACTTGTGTACTTACATTTAATGTAAGTGAATGCATTAAATACAACCGTCGATCTAAAAGACTAAATGATGGAGATGTTGGTGAAAGATTATGCACCGAAAATATATATATATATATATATATATATATATATATATATATATATATATATATATATATATATATATATTCCTACTTTCAAGCACATCAATTTTGACTGATAAGAATTTACCTACAAAAGAAGATGAAACGACAGCCGGAGTAAGGAATGAGCTCATTTTCTTTTCTTTTTAGTGCAGTACCTTTTGCTTTCCTTCTTATTGGCAAGCAGACGAGCACACTTCCAGGCATCGAACTCATGACCTTTTAGTTGAATGCCCTTTTGAAAGAACTCCCTTTTTGGTGGATACGTGCATTTACAAATTATGCCTTTGAATTTGGACGACAGCATTCGCTGGCAAAGTTGTAATGGATCTGGCCCCTCTGCGTGTTTACTTGGTTTATCCAAAATGCTGTTGGATCCAAATCTCACGCAGGTAACCTGGATGGTGAACAGGCAATAACAACATTTTCCGCTATCTGCTCTAAGAGCCATGGCTCACTCGTCTTGGGGTTCGACTCGCAAGTTGATGGCCATGAGTTCGATACCCAGTGCATGCATCTGTCTTTGGCTTCTTGGTTGTAACAGAAAAAATATATTTTGCTTTCTGAGGAGGGATGTAATTAAATGGATCTGATTTGGACACGATATGGCATGCCTTCACTGTGGTTGATCTACATTGGAGCAAGGTGTGTATAAAAAGTATAGCCCACAGTTGAATCCGTGGGCAGTAATGCGGAGGTGGTGGAATAAAATGTGCTATTAGCCCCAACCATGATAATAACTTTTGATCCCCAACCCGGTTTTACAGTGTCGCCATGGCCAAACAGGCAAAGAAATGGAAATTTAGGAGCAAGTAACTTTGCTGAATTTTCTGAAAGGGGTGGATCTTCAGCAGCAGAAAGTAGTAAATCCGATCACAATTTTGAATTACGATCGGTGACCTTCTAGGAAATCCAAGTGTTGTCGATACACTAAAACTAGTTTGCTGAAACCACACAGAGGAGCATCCATTGGTTTACCAGGATCTCATTCTTTTGAGATTATTAGTAGCAAATATACTCCTATGTGTATAAAGAATAACACTGTTGCAGATACAATAGTTTCGCTGATGCTTTCGAGACTGCGCCTTGTGAACATACTTAAGGGTCACACACACACACACACACACACACACACATATATATATATATACCAAATTTGGTGCACGTGCAATGAGTGCTGCACCAAATCTGATCATTTTATCTAAAAATCTATTGATCATACAAAAATCTATTGATGCACCAAATCTGATCAAGTCAAAAAAGAAAAAAAATTATACTTAAACAAGTTTAAAAAGTAATTTGGATGCATTAATGCAATACTCATACATGATACACTAAATCACGATTTCTATATATATATATATATATATATATATATATATATATATATATATATATATATATATATATATATATGTGTGTCTTTTAAGTATATAACCTTATTTAAAGACTTCACTGTTCAATTTTTTAGATCAATCTCCATTAATTAAAAGTATTGTATTCGTTCACGCACCATAGCACTGTGCATGCACAAACTCATATACAGTATATATATATATAATGAATGAATGAAGAGGGAAGAACCCCGTGCAATTAGCTTCAGATGGAGAAGAAACCATACATATAAGTTTGCTCGGAGTTCTCCCGTCCTCCTTTCGATCATTTTATTCACACGCGCGGAGAGAGAGAGAGAGAGAGAGAGAGAGAGAGAGAGAGAGAGAGAGAAGCATGCAGTCTGCAGACAGTTTCCTGTGAATGGACTGAAGATGCATGTTGCAGAAATCCGCAGTTTTGGTTCATTACATAGGGTCTCCCATATGGGCCTTTTTCTACGAAATGCTGATTCTGTTTTCCTCTGCATTCTCTTCTGTTACTGATCTCTTTGTACAGCGGGTGACTACCCACCACGTTTGCCTCTCTTACTGTAATTCTGAACTCACTGTGCTTCTTCTTCTTCCTCTGCTGCTGCTGTCCACTTTGTTTGAAACCAAAGAGGAAAAGGTGATGCTGAGACTACGTACATCAGCCCTGCAGCTTTATAATTAAAACGCGTCGCTTCTACTCATTAATTCTCACTGTTGCATGCATTGTCATTGTCATGCAGTATGATCAATTGGTGTAATTGGAGACACTAGTCTGACTGACAATCACCTAAAGCCGGAATTGGAATTTCTTGTTCATTGAATCACTTTTTTTGTTACAAGAGGAGGCTGAACACTCACACACTGACCCACACATGCACCCTCTGAAAGTCGAACACCCCACCAGCAGCAACACAAAAGTCGTCGTCGCTGCAAGACGATCGAGGGTTTTGGAAACATCATCTGGACCTAAAATATGATGAAAACATAGGGATATTATATGGATATTTTCATCAACTTTTGTGTATTACGTTTTTAACTGTCTTTTGTTTTATATCTTTGATATTTTTACTTCTTTTAATGATTTTATTTAGTTTTTCATCAGAAAATCAGTCTTAAAACCCATTATTTCTTAGTTTTTACTTTTTTATATATCTGGTCGCTCGAGATTATTCTGAGAAACATAACTTTTTTAAAAAAAATCATCTACATGAAGAACCTCACCAGGAACTTTCCAAGAACAAGAACCGGAAACTCGATGACAAATGCAATTTCTTTTCCAAAAAAGAAGGGGATATTTGAATACATGTATTCCCTTTAATATCTTGTTCATTAAAGGATGAGTTCTTTTTTGTTATGATCGGAGGCCGAAGGCTAACAAACACGTGCATGCACCCCCGGAATCGATCTCGCCACCTGAGAGTGTGCGTCACAAAGCACTACAGCGTCAGCTGCCATAAACGTGAATTTCTTATATGTAAACGATCACCAATCTATAAAATAACGTTATTATAAAACAACGAGCAATGACAAACTCATCTGGCTAGGGGTCTAACTCACAATTGTGGGTCGTGAGTTCAATACCCAGGGTGTACATCTGGCTTCACCTAGCTCCCCCCTTTACAAGAAAAGAGAAAGAACATTATCACAGGGGCCGCGTATCATCCCAGTGGCCGACGGTCAAACTGAGTTAAAGCTGGTGAGAATTGCTCTCTGGGTCTGAATATTGCCGCTGGGAGAACAATCATAGTTAGGCTCCTATTTTGGTATGAGCATCGCATAGGAGCTTACAATACAGCACACAACACGAAAATCCAGAATGAACACGAGCAGAAAAGTTCATGTCACTGTTCACTCAAAAACTACATGAAAAAAATCAGGTTGACCTGTTTTGAAACAATTGGCATGATACGAAACACTGGTAATTAACATAGGACATGTTACCAGAATAAAATACAAATTAAGATGACCTGAAAAGTCCGAGTCGTGTTCCAAGTGACCTATTTCTCGCATGCACACGAAATGATAATATGAAAATGACCTGACACTAGTCAGGTGCAACTATTCAGCGGACTCAAATTTGGTTTTTCAATGTTGATTTGAAACTGGAATCCCGGATCTGATTGAGCAGATATGGGTTCCATATTGATTTTGGATCTGGATTCTGAGTAGAGCTCTTTGAAACCACCATGTGCAACAACTCTAACCAGTGTGTCAGAGTTTCAAATGGTGCATGAACTGTATCTCACTGAACTGAAAGATTAGAGGAAAAAAAAGAGTAGGTGAGGACCTGCTTCTCTGGCATGCATATGCTACAACCCGAAATTTACCTTTTATCAAGTCAAATATATAGATGGGATGGAACGTAGTACGAAATTATTGAAACATATACTTTTCCATAGAGTTAGTATTTGTACTAAGAAGTAACATTGACTAAAAATGACACGTGTTTAAATTACTCGACCTAATTAAATTTAAAAATGCAGTTGGTTGAGATACATTAGTACATTATATTAAATATATAAGAGATCTGGCAACGTTTTACTTTCTGGCATGCTCCCTCAAGGCATCTTTCACACTATAGGTGGCATCAATGAGCGTTAGAAATTTAAGCAGCAAGCTGGTAGAAGAACAGCCATATGACGACCTTTAATGGTTCAGATCCTAGTCTAAAGCTCCACAATTTTAGGTAGCTACTTCTCCTTTATCATGACCAATCCCATTATTGATCTTCACAACAGGAACATTGTCATACAATGAATAATTTCTGGTTCTGCAAGTGTTTGAACAAGCACCTGGAAGCTTAAACTGTTGAGATTATTTGATTCATCCGCAGAATGTGCGACACGTTATGCAAAATTATGCAATTAATCGAACGAATTACAAATCTCACTCCGAAGGATTTGAAATCCTAGGTTCATTACAATTGGATTAAAAGCAAAGTAGCAATTTTCTAGAGGAAGTTTGCGCAGAAACTAGATTCATCTCTGAAGTGTAAGACATACCCCGCAAATTGATGCTATAAGTTGCAGGAAACCATTTACTCTGGAGCACTCAAAACCTAGATTCCTTTCAATTTCTTTCTAAATTTCACGATAGCTCATCAGAGATATGCCTAACGATACGATTCGCCGCTAGAATATGTGTCGCACATTATTCAAAACCAGTGCAACTGACTGAAATGATGGCCCAGTATTACTCTCAATCTACTGAAATCTACAGTCCTTGCGATTGTGCTTCATTGGGGAGTTTGAAAGATGGTTTGATCGGAATTGCTTTTGTCTTCGCTATTTAATTATCAAGCAGATATTGTATGCGTGATTTGATCATCAATCTTCTGAAATACTCAGTATTACTCTTTGATCATTTCTAAATTCAAACTGCTAGTTGTCAAACAATAGAAATTGCGTCTGGTGATTGGGAAGTATGCTGAAAAGTGATCAACAATAAACCAAACTAACAGTGGTCCCCAAGCGTCGACCCATTTCTAGAATAATTTAATGAAGAAACTACTATAAATTAGCAATAGAAGTTTTGTTTAAATGCTACTTAACAAATGCACTCTGGTCATAGATCGACACCTCCCCGTGAATGAGAGGTCACTGTCATTTGCCCGGTGAGGTCCACCACTGCCTCTCTCTCTCTCTCTCTCTCTCTCTCTCTCTCTCTCTCTCTCTCTCTCTCTCTCTCTCTCTCTCTCTCTCTCTCTCTCTCCCTCTCTTCTTTTATTTCTTGCCTATCAAGTAAGCTTGAAGAACAAGTACTGAACATAGAAAGAGACTTTCATCATGCACAATTCATCAACGATTGCATGTGGAAAATTGGCCTTGGATGTCATGCAGGTCCCAGACTTTAAAGCTAGGATTTATCTTTTCGAAAATATATATTTGTCCATCAATCATGGTGGTTGTAGATCCTTGTCAGAAAGTTTACATCAAGATGCCAAACAAACATATTCAATTTTCATGTCATGAAGATCAAAAGAGCAGCGATGATAGCACTTACTCTTATCAGCCAAATGGAAACTGCACCCTGTAGTAAGACCTAAACATGTAAATCCTGCCAAGAGGACGTTTAGATGAACCAACAACAAGTCTCTTGGCAAAGATGAACCACATTCCTAATTGGTTAGTAGTATTAAAGGTTAGTGCAAATGACAACATAGTCATAAACCTTGTAGAGGAATAATATGTATAACCAGAAACCATATGGAAGCAATTCTACTGTTTCTTATCTTATAGATGCATAGAACAAACATTCATCAGTTGCAACTGAGAGTTTTCCCTTGATCCCCAGTTCAAAGAACAGAAACATTTCCTGCGAATCCAGTCATCGATGAGGAAACTTACTGAGCCCAGTGTTCAGTCCAAGCCCATGGAAATGTGGTTTGCGATTCACTCCCCAAGAAGTTCAAAGTTCCTTCCACATTGCCAAAGTTCGCCTGATTATCCCATTTTGTCATGTGATGATGATCTAAAACCTTATTCTCTAATGGGATATGCATACCTAATTCAGATCCAGTGTAAGAACAGCAGTTGAGCCGCAGTGATGGACCCAATTGCCTTGGAATAAATCCTGCAATTGTTTGTGGTCGAGTGTTGTTATCTATCACACTTGTGTCACTGTCTGATGCTTCCTTGCTTCTGTTCTCTTCCTTCTCTTCCAACCTTCCACGGAGTTGATTGACCTGTTCTCCCATCCCAAAACAGAAAAATAGGCAATAATTAATGCTCATATTTAGTAAAAAGACTAACCCCTTTGCAATGGTAAATCTCCTCAATGTATATATTTCTGCAACTATGTAAGTGGTGCACATAAATATACCAAGGCATCCTAAAGAAAGAGATGAATTCACTATGGAAACCAATCGACATTAGCACAAGAAAATTGTTGATATGATGTCAAGGCCACTATAAAACTCCGAGCTCGTGCTATTAGTATAAACTTACCTCCACAGCCAACTTCTCCTTCTCTTGGCGAAGAGACTCAAAACTGAGCTTGAGCTCATTATAATTAGCTTGAAGAAGGCTGAACTCTTTCTCAAGCTGCTTCGTCTTCCATCTAGCTCGCCTATTCTGGAACCATATCGCAATCTGCCGCGGCTGAAGTCCTAATTGTTCAGCAAGCTCCGCCTTGCGCTCGGGCTCAAGTTTATTCTCGGCTTCGAAGCATTTCTCCAGCTCGTTCAATTGATCGGCAGTCAGCCTTCTCTTCTTGAGTACCAGCTCATCCCCATTGTCTTCCTCAAGTAAACTCCCTTGGAAGAAGACAGGCTTCATTTGGTTGATTCGAGTAACACTGTCGACTTTTCTTTTGAATATGGCGTCTCTCTGTTCTGGTTCTTTCATGGTTGTCAAGAAAAATTGTAAGGGTGCCAAATTTCAGGGGTCCCTTGACTAGTGTTTATGTAGGACAAGTCATGGAAAATGAGGGGAGTAGTTGGAATTTTCCGGCAGAAATTTGAAAAGAGAAAGCCAGTGATGTGTGAAAGAAATTAAGGATTTGCGAGCTCGGCAAAGTTAGGACGTAGAGACTTGGAGACTTTAGGCTGTATTATTTAATATGGTGGACCATCGAGTCTTTTTGAAAGTGCATATTGTAATGTTTTCTTATTAAATATATTTCAACCATTGGCAAAGTTTACAGGTAAACCAAAAGGTTTGGTGACTTTGTTGTGATCACTTTGTGTATCAATGGTTCAACTTGTTTTAGCTAGCCTTGGCTTGGCTAGCCGCTGGTTCATTTGGTTTCTAGTTGGCAATGCCAGAAATTGAACTGTCGACCCGGTTGTGTCAACCCGTTTGTTAGATTTTGAGCGTACCCAACCCAAACTATTCAAGGTATTGTTATAATCCTTTTGAAAGTAATACCCTAAATACATTGCTTTGGTGCTTAGGTTCTGGTTTATAGTGCATTGATAATCAATAGAAGAAGAAAAAACTTCTTTTGCAAGGCAAACCATGTAACTCTAATTACCTTGTGATTTGTGTATTTCTGTATTTTTTATCATTTCGTTCTTTGTTCTTAGATTCCCATCTCTGTGTTGTTAAGTAAATGGCTTATGTTCTTACCGTTTCCTGTTCGACACGAATAGACCTGCATCGCTATTGAGTCATCTTCACTCGACCTAATTCACGGTGGATCGACCCGGCCGCATGAAATCAACTTATGGGCATATGAGTACCTCAATAAGTTGGTAACAAGTAGACGATTCACTATAGATTCTTGACTGAAGTGACTCGGACCTAGCTGATCTAAACCCGGCTGTAAAGAAATTCAGGAAAGAGCAAAATCCAAATCCGCAAGACTCCAACGAGTCAACAACACATCCAAGTTTGATGTATCTTTCCAATAATTGTGTTATCTAACTGAGTTAATGTATTGAGACCAGTATTTTCCTACATATTTGTGTATAAGGACGCCCTAGTTTGCTTCTTATTCATCAGCCGGGCATGAAACTGATGGACAAGTTTGTGACTGTTCTTGTCTCGTCACCGAGATGAACAGTTGTACTAATCAATCAATGTCCAAGACCCCAAGCAAGTCTTAACTCCGATAGAGTTCATGAATTAGTCAATTGGTCTGTTTGGCTTAATCAAAACCAATTTGCATCAATCGTTCACCTTTTCTGCCGGCTCAAGAGTCAAGAACATGCTGTTGCTTGAATGATCGATCACTCCTTGGTGTGGCTCGAGCCCTTGACACCTAATTAAGTTCGGACTTGACAGTGGTGGATCTAGAAAATAGTGTTGGAGGGGGTGAAGTACATGTTTCGTCATCTATAAACAATCACCGAAAATAATTCACCAAGTTAAAACCGCCGAAAAAAATACATTTCCAACAATTATCCAAACCACTCGTGATATTCCTGACATCCGTCCAAATACAATACAACAAGCTAAGACATTGATCTCATGTACCCATGCTACATGTTGATCCATATGAAGCGGAGCCATAATACAACATCAAGTCAAAGAGGTAATCAACCAGCCAATTCTTAATGAACTTAGAGCTCACGACTAAGCTTTGTAACAAGAGATTCCCAACATTACAATTGATTGGGAAAATTACAGAAAAGTTAGGCGTGTCTTTGCAATTATTTTCATTAAGGGAAACAAGGACACTGCCAAGATCCAGCCACTCTCAAAAGTGTGACCCGAAAAAGGCCCTTTTGTTGCACGGCCTAAAGGGAAGGGAACAAAACAACACACACTGCAGCATGCAGACAACGCGCGTGTAAATTTTACCCAAAAAAGATAACTACAAAGCAAACACTTTTAGACACGCGCTCACCCTCGTCCCCTGGCTCGGGCCACAGAACCGAGCCCAGCTCAGCCCAGACGGGTCATTTTCCACCACCAGTCCAGTGTGTCAACACTGTCGAAACTGAACTTTGTTCATTAGTTCTTGCAGGGTAGTCCCTCAGAATTGGGTTGTAAAAGTGAAAAGGCCGGCCTAGCATGGCTAACCCAATTTTGTCACTTACCCAAGTCTGTCTAGTTTAGGGAAACAGACCGCTATTGGTGCTGCTGCATTAAATTGGACATGCAGCAATCATAGGCTGCTGAGCTTCCTTAATGGGTTTAGGGTCATCCCCACCCCCCACCCTCTCTGCGGGCTCCCCCACAAGGACGTGGGCGTAGAGCTTCGCCCACACTGACAGGTCGTCTGCATATCGGGTACGTGCCCAGTTATCTGCTCAAGCCAACTTGCAGCTCTTGATGCTGGTCGATCCTTATGCATGCGCCTCCCACTTTTCTTCTTTATTTACGTGTATTGATAGTTTGAGCACAAGAGCAAGTCCACGACACTTCTTAATTGGATGAAATATTGATTCGAGATGTGGAGTCTTTGGTATTAGAACGGTAGGCTTCAACTCGCATGAGCTTTTAATTATTGCTAAGAGGTTTTGTATTTGATTGGCAACTGATACTAATACTGAGATAACGATGCAAGGTGGGATAACAAAAAGAAAGAGGAGGAGGTTTCTAGATTTTCGTGTAAACCCCTTTATCTCATTCATGTAGCTCACCTTTCTTTTATGTCAAATTTTTCACTTAGATTGAGTCTATAGAACCAAAGTTGTATGACAATAATGAGTTCCATTTTTTTATGCATAATAGAACTTGGAACCATGGACACCAAAAATCAAGATACATTTTTCCTACAACCTTACACTAAACATACTCTAAGTGTTTTATTATGAGGCCGACACTACCTATGATTTCAGTTCTACTAGGTGGGCTGCTGGTCGGTTTCATAATCGGATAAAAAGTGTGATCATGTTATCCAGCTCTTTAATGCATGGTATGACTCATCTTTGATTACGAGAGAAACTAGAACAATTCTATAGTCGCAATCTTTTGCTCCTTGGATTGATGTTTCAACTTTCTAACTCTATGCTATTCCAGTGAGTACTGTTTTGACTCATATATATATATATATAAGATCCTATCTATCAATAATGTTGTTCACTTATATTCGATCATTACTTTTTGAAGACATGAGTTTAATAACATTCTCTTTTGTATTTTTTTTGAAACTCTTAATTTTTTTAAACTGCAGTAGTTCCACCAAAAAAAAATAAGGGACATAAGTGAGCGTGTAAGAGGTGTGTTCGATCCAGTTTCTCTCTCTCTCTCTCTCTCTCTCTCTCTCTCTCTCTCTCTCTCTCTCTCTCTCTCTATATATATATATATATATATATATATGTGTGTGTGTGTGTGTGTGTGTGTGTGTGTGGTTCAGCTGAACCTCTTTTGGAGTGAACAGGTGCCTTCTCCGGTTCATTGACCTTCCGGCTGCCATTAGGTTTTTCATTCAGTAATACCCTTATCAATATTGTTCAAAATTCAAACGAGTTATTCTTACAAAAAACAATGTCAAGATATCTGCAATACAAACGACGATGCGATGACAGATGAGTGGTTTCACAAGAAAAATCATATATAATAAAGTTATTAGAAACAAATTAGTTGTGATGCCGATAAAATGAGAGAAAATTTTGAACACATAGAAAAAGACCAAAGAGATTATGATAAGAAAACATGAGAAACTAAATTGTGAAAGTATTAAAGGAAAAAGAAAAAGATCACAAAAGTATTGAAAAAATAATTTAAAAATGATCTAGCTTATATTAAATTAATTGTTAGCATGACACGATGTGACTCTATGAAAACAAAGAATTCATGTAGCGGACCCTATCTAATAAAAAAGGCTTGTTTGTTGTATCAAGGTGGGCTAATCCTATCGGATATCAGTGAGTTCCTTATACTTTAAGGGATGAATGAATTCCTTTGTTGACAAATTCTGTGAAGTGTATTGGCAATTCTCACACGGAATTTTCATAGTGTTAAACAAATAATGCAGTATTTTCAACTGCATCATGACCTCTTTCAACAAACAACGCACGGATTTCATGTTTGCCGATCGAATGTCCAAAAGAGTCTCTTTGCGACTTCAGAAACAGGAAAGCAGCTAGCATTTCAGCTGCGTTCTAGCAACTTAAAGTTATCGGAGAAGTTGGCTGATGGTATCGGCCAAAATCCACCACTCTTCATTGATTAGCCTGCGCCAAGTATACGGTCCAGGTCTTATTCTGATGAAAACTTCCATTTGACGACGGCCTTATTTTTGCATTCTTTACCATTTGGCGCTATTTCGATTAACACAAGTTTCTGTTAAACACAAGGTTGGAACCCGAACGATAAAGTAAATCCTCATCGTAATTATGATTTACCAGACTTGTAAACAACAAAGTAAGCTTAAAAGTGAAGGTATATAACTCAAACTGAGATGAATATGATCTTATTCTAAAATAGGCGCAAGTTTCTCTTAAATATGTGTTTTAGTGTTCACTTCTTCCCCATGTGAAGTCTTGGAAGGAAACAAAAGTGTTAAAAGAACAAGAGTAAGACCACGAAAGTGTTTTGAAGAAAATAATAAAGAATAATCTAATGTTGAGTTAACTCTTAGCATGACAGGATCAAACACTATGAAAACAAATAATCTATGTAGCAAACTCCATCTAGTGTGCAGGCTTATTGTTGTTTTGTTCTCCTCTTATTTATTGTTGTTTTGTTCTCCCCTTATGTAGATTCTCGTTTCATGAACCAATCTTCTATTACAAAATTAACGATTTGGTGGGATCTAATGAGAGTTGATGAGCCCATGGATCATCAGAAATAATGTATTCCTTTTCTAAGTAATATAATTTGATTTCCACTGTGATGGGGTGTTATTAAAAGCACGTTGACTCGAGAAGAGGACCAAGCCTGGGGACATGTATTTATAATCATGTTCTCATCAAAGAGGATTAGGAAAAGTATATTTAGAAATAGAAATTAAGGATTCCTACGAGATGAACTTTGTAGTTTCTTGTGAAGCAAAAGCATATTGCTGTATTTAGTAGATTTGACGCTTTGGCTTCCGTGTGTTTTTCTTGTATTTAGTTCAGAGACAGAAAGGATTTTAGCCCACCATTGTAGTGCGATTCCCATGCATTGCGAAATTCAAGTGCATAAATTTCATTTAGAAATTTTGCAGAGCTCTCAACTTTGAAGAAGGGGAAGTTTGTGAGTGCGTTGGCAATATTTACTAAAGCAAGGAGTAGCAAAAGGAAGGACATGATCAAATGTGTGAGGTAATTGAAAAGATTGAGAATGAAGGTATCTGCTGAAGATGATGATGTGGTGTATGGCATGTTGAGTGATGTCAAACCCTTTACAGTGTTATGGAATCGTGTATACATAGTTTATTTTATATATGCACAACCATTATGCGTGTTCGTGATTCTTTGGCAGATCTACATTGAGATGAAGTGGGGCGTTTGCCTCCATCCAAAATAGTTTTTAGATCTGCCTGAACACTCACCATGAATGTTGAGAGTGTTTCGCTCTCTCTCTAGATCCCAAGGATAGGATCTCAATTGGTAAGATCTAAGTGGCATGCTTATCTTTCAAGATCTTTAGGATCCCACGATCCTAAGGATCCCCCTCACTAATAAAAATCTTAATAGCGCTGGAAAGAAAGAGGAATTATTGTTGCTCGCCCCTGTTTCCCATGTTCTGATCAGTCCTTTCCTCACATTCTACTAGATTTGAAATAGCTCGCCTTTATCGTTGTACATAATTGATATATAGGTGTGTATAGCTAGCTATGTTTTTCGTTAATCCAAGCATTTAAACTTCTTGTTTAAGCACATAGTTGATGCATTCGTGCATTATTATATGACGAGTTGATGATGAATATCATAAGATTTTATGATATGAATCAATTATAATTCTCATAAATCATATGTACATGTACGTTTAAATATAGAAAAAAAGGTAAGGCATGCAGGATCTTTAAGATCTCAATCCAATCGCACGATACTCAATCCTAGAAACCTCATGCGATGTTAAGTAGGATCTACAAACAAGCATGCGAATATATATAGCATAATTTTTTTTGTAAAATTAGACATCATGGTCGCATGCAAATATATATACACATCTATAGCATACCTTTTTTTTGTAAAATTAGACATCATGGTCGTTCACCAAGCATACGAAAATGGAAGGTTGGTTAGAACGACTCCAGCTTATCATCGATCACAACGATACCCACTCATGCGCTCGCTGTTGTCATATTCGGAGATCTTTTCCCATTCATTCTCCACAACTTAAGACTCAGTCAAGTCCTACCATCATACTTTTACCAATTCACAACAAAATCACAGCACATTCATAAAACCGTTACTAAATCACTAATTAAGATTAGAAATTCATAAGATGCATAATGAAGGACATGAAAAGAGAACTATGCTGGATGGGATCTCATCTACTTCATTCTAAATGCATAGCCATTAGATTCATTATATATATATCGGTCTTTATATATCCTTCCATACTTGTTGTCTTTTGCATACATGCAACATTGCATAATTCATTCACAAACAGCCTCGTATGAACCACCACCATGAGAGAAATCAACTGCGCGATCGAGCGACTATCATCATCGATCAGCATGCAAACTTCCTTTTGCTCACGTAGACCTTCAAACCATGTTTCATGAAGAGAGCAAGTGATATTTTCTGTAACACCTGATGGCCGGGTACCAACGAAAGCCGGTGACGAAGCAAGACGGCAGAAGCTATAGATTTCATCTGCAGATAAGCGAGCTCCTTGCCGAGTTAGATCCTCGGCCCTCCATTGAAGGAGATGAATTTGAGTGGATCTTGTGGGGGTTCGTACTTATCTCCCGCCTTTGACAGCCACCTTTCCGGCTTGAATTCCATGCAATCCTTGCCCCAGATCCACTCCATCCTCCCCACCGAGTATATCGAGTATGTCACTGACGATCCCGCCAGCACCATCGTCCCGTCCGGCAATACGTCGTCGTTGAGCACGTACTTGAAGTCCTGCGGGACAGAAGGATACAGACGCAGAGTCTCCGATAATGCAGCTTTGAGATACACCAACCGATCGACTTGATCGAATGTGGGATGAAGGTCATATTCGGTGATGAGAAGCAATGCTAGGGAGTAAGTTCTTTGACGATCCCACATGACTATGCGGGTTATCGACCCGATTGGTTGTTTTTGGTGATGTAGAGTGCTACCTTTAAAGCAAAACACAGCGTAAGGTAGAGGGATGCAACTCCATCAGTAGTATCTTGGGAGTCTATGCTCTATAGGACCACATTTATGTTGGGGATGTCAAAGAAAGTCATTTTTTATTGCGGAAAAGGTGAAGACGGAAACAAATTGGATTTGGTCCCATGGAAGACGAAGATGAGGACATTGATGACGACGATTTTAGGTAGGGGACAATGTCACCCTTCGACTGCAAACATGACCTAGCGCCACTTACTTGTACAAAACACTCTTTGAGAGAAGAGCCCCTAATTTAACAGTGTAGTGCATCGGAGCCTCGCACTCTTTTCTGTTATCAATAAAAAAAATTCTTTATGTCTTGGAACTTACCATGTATTTGTTGGCTTTACTCTTAAATATTTGTCATGTTACGTGTGAGTTAAACAAATGTCAAGGCCCATTCTAATTCCTTAGCATCCGAAGGAGGAGCCCAGCTCACATTTACTATCGGACATTGTCTAAACTATTTATCTATTGCATCACTTGAAAAATCCGTTAAGACAAATCCAGCCCACGAGCCGAGTGTCGGTCACGTTCCAAGATGGTAAGGACATTACATATATACTGCGGCATAACTACACAAGCTTATACAAGCCGAGCAGAATCGAACACACAATCTTCGGCTTTGGTATAGCTTTACGAGTCAGCTCATATTCGGGTCATTTAGATCGCAAACTGAACATGAACCACCTCATCACAAACAGAACTGAGACAAATCATGAGCCAATATGTGGTTTGAGAAAGCGTTAACAAGCAGAAGTTTTTTGTTCTTGCAAGAATTCGTAGGATTAGGCGGCCCAGTCACCAACCATTTAAGTAGGATTGCTTATAAAATTTTCACAAAAATCGCCTGTAATTTAACAGTTGGCCAGTTTGCCATTTGCATGTACAGACAATCATAATCTAGGTCGGGCTGTCTTTGTTTAAACGTTTAGTGTAGTCCTCACCTTGTGGACAACAAGGTAATAGATGCAATTTATCGATCGGCTAGGGGGTCGACTCACAGGTTCAAAGGTCATGACTTCCATACCTGGGGGGCGTGTATCTGGACTCTGTCCTCCCCATCATTAATAATAATAACTGTTGCTGAAACAATCAGATTGGTTAATTTTAAATCTAACTCACAATCATTACATACATATATATACACATGCACGCACGCGTGCAAGTATATTTGTGTCTGTGTTAATATATTAATTAATTAGCTGTAAATACGTGCTTGCAAGTGGATAGATTAATGTGAACAAATGTACAAGGACTACACCATGCTCCATTGCTTCAATCAATCATCAATAATAGGTTTGATCCCGTAGCTCCATGAGATTATAATATCTACATGTTTAAATGAGTGCAGTGTAGAATCAAATGTTATCAATTTACAACAAAACACTGCTATTACTAGTCCGAAAGCCATATGACATTAGCACCAGTCTTTGTTTAAATTGATAACATTTACTAGATCATGATCTAGCACCAAAATGCATTTACTTACATCATCTGGTAATTTTCGCAAAGTGCTTTCTAAGATTGTGTTATCGTTTGTTATAAGTTCATGAAATGGCTCTCTTTTTTTGTGAAAGTCCATCACTCTCTCTCTCTCTCTCTCTCTCTCTCTCTCTCTCTCTCTCTCTCTCTCTCTCTCTCTCTCTCTCTCTCTCTCTCTCTCTATATATATATATATATATATATATATATATATATATATATATATATATAGAGAGAGAGAGAGAGAGTATATACTCCCGAACTACCACTGTTCGATCAAAAGATTATCGGACGACTAAGGTTCGGAATAGGGTCAAAAACTTTTCTAGCTTTGTGCATCTCTCCTCAATCTTTCTTGAGTTCCTACCGAGCTTAGCATCCGAACCGATTTAAAAACTCAAGAACATTCGGAGATCGGATCACCTCAAGAGAGAAATTGGGTTGGTCTTGAATAGCTTGATAAGATTGTAGTATTTCAATAGTATCTTCCTTGATACGATTGTGGTTGATGCAATTCTTTGTGTTTTAAAAAATAATATAGATCTATCCACCCAACCAAAAATTAGTTTAAGTACAAATTATATTTTTAATGATTTTTTCAAATTTATGATATTCTAATTGACATCTTGGTTATAGGCCTCCTCACAAGGTTTGCTTGTTTTTAGTATAATTTTACCATTTGAACTTTGACTAGTATGGTTCTTGATTCCATAGGCAGATAACATAACATAAAGACCTTTTCAAAGAATAAAAAATGGCCAATTTTAGCTGGAATAGGCTGACTTATAGCCTTTCTTCGAGAAGGTCTGCTCGGTCATATGAGACCTTAGGTACCTCTAATTGGATCAGATTATTTTCTTTATTTCTTGGCAGTGTGGACTTTGATACTTCTTGATCCATTGGAAAGTAGACAACATGAATTTCTACACACTCAAAAATAGAGAAAATCTGTTTAGAAATGGATTTTGATGGATTAATTTATGATAAATTTCTAATAGGTCGGTAGTGGTAAGTTTGATTGTGTAACTTAAATGAAGCAAAACCAACTTCATGCAAGAAATGAAGGAGAATGAAAAGGAAGTCTTTATTAGCTAAAGAAAAATAAAAGAAAGAAAATAGATAAGTGGATTATGTAGCTGAGAGTGGGCTCCTTTCGAGATTGTCCTTCATTTCTCTAAATGTCTCATGGGCTTCTCCAACTCTTGAAATAATGGCTTGTAACTCTTATGACTAATTTTGTAAGTAGTTATTCATGTATATTAATGACCATTAGTTTCACCTTGGTGGTATTAATGGCTTTTACTCATCAGTTTTTGTAATTTCTTCTTGGGTTCATTACATGTGCCCATATCGAAAAAGAGCAACTACTTTTAGAAGTGGCTTCTCAAGTCTAATGCAATTTTTGACACTAACATATTGTTCCTTAGAAGTGGCTTCTCATCAGCCGAATTGTTCGTAATGAAGATGAAGGTTTTGCTTTGAAATAAGTTTATCATTAAAAATTGAGATATACGATGCATTAACCATACATTAACTTTTTATATTATCACATTATAGAAAACTTATTATATTAACTATAAAAATATAGAAAAGACAATTATTACCTAAGTAGAGTAATGTGACCTCTAAATTATTGTATCTCAACATGTGATGCTTTTCTTAGTTATATATATATATATATATATATATATATATATAAATAAGTGAGCACCACCACACCATAAGCATACTCATTGACTATATAAATAGTGTCATCTTACAACGGTATAATTGCAATTAATAGGTATCCCTCGAGTTGACATTGTAAAAAACTTATTATATTAACTCGAAAGAATGTAGAAAAGACAACTATTCCCACTAAATTGTTGTACATCAATACTGAAAGCTTTTCTCAATTTTATATATATATATATAAGTAAGCACCACGGTACTCCAAGCATACTCGTTGACTATACGAACATCATCAGCTAACAACTGTATAATTGCAATTAACACCTATTCCTCGAGTTGTCTTGAGGTATAAATGATACAACACATCTTACGCATTTGGTACCTTGAAGTGTGTTCAAGCTCTTTCTCAAAGCAAGTACAACTTCAAAGCTTCGGACTTCATCTATCTATGTCTCTATATTCTCGATGCTTATGTTCAAAAGGCTTGCTAAAATAACTTTATTTTTTTGTACATCTATCTACCACGTGAATGTATTAAGGTGTTCATTCATCCAAAGACAAAGGATCTCATGGACACCAAGTAGGGAATAGTCATCTCACCCCTTCATATATGAAAATTATTAGTGTATGACTGCTACCATTCTATAAAAGCATTAATGAGTAGTCTAACACCTCATAAAGTAAATCTCTTTGCATAATTAATCTAGACTCATAGGCAATCTCTCTCCACCTGACCGGTTGTCATATTCCAATCATTTTGTGTTGTAAATGAATGGTGATCGCTTTCAACATGCTGCATAATTTATGCAAGACATGTCTGTCATAATCGTATTCAACAAAGAAAAGAATGATCTTAATTGCTAGTCAAACTCACATTTAAAATTTACTTATTCTACCATATATTATGGGAGATGTGACCTATAAAACTAGAAAATAAATCCGGAATGGGAGGAATATCGAGTTTGTCGCCCTCCTTGTCATCGTCTACCTGCATAACCGTGATGGAGAGAAGGCGACGGAAGAGAGAGAGAGAACGAAGAGAGGAAAATAGGGGTGTGCAAGGAGGCAGGGGTGTCCAATCTTACCTCATGTAAGATATGCTGCATCCCAGCTCACCTAATCTTACCCTCATGTGATGCACTTGTGAGGATGCAAGAACTCAAACAAATCTCACAAGAGACCCTGTAAAAGAACATGCATTTTCTCACGGATTCACTTTTTTACTTATTTGCAACCATATGCTCTCGAAAAACCTTTTAGAAGCTACCTAATCATATCGATAGGAAACCTAATGAATATTTAAATATCTGGTCCAATAACAATATGAAAAGAATTGGTTGATGTGGTACGAAAATCGAGTCCGGATACTACCAAGATTTGTTTATTTACCTCGTTTCCTACTGATCTATCCAAATTGAATATGAATATATGTAATTTTAAGGATACGGTTTTGACCTTTCAACCACCATATTCCTTGATTTATCAGATCCAGTAAAGCGATATGCACATCACCAATCCATTTACATTGGTCCCTACATATAAAGCATAACCAAGTTCATCAAATTATTATTTCTCGAGTGTCTTTCAGTCTGTACCGATAAGCATTTTGAACCACAAAGGCATGATCATGAAAATTCGAGTGTACCTTCGCTCCAATCCCATAGACCCACGTTTGCATTTCTATGTGTGTGTATAGACATGCACACATACACACACATACATCACGTGCATGGATCATTGTTCATTTGTGTGGATGGAACTTTTGATAATTTGAAAGTTTTCAACTTGCTGTGGTTTTTCTCATGGTAGAGAAGATAGAAGTAATATCTGGTTCTGTAATTAGCATCCCAAAGCCAAAACTAGATGTGGGCTTAGCTGGATCTGGCCATATCGACACCCTTGCAAAGGAGATCATGAGCTCGACACTCAAAGGTCTGCACGTTGAGTCTTCCTAACATATTTGTGTATATATCAAAGACAAATCTCAATAGTAAGCTTCACTAAGGATGCATAAAATTCTTTTATGTATTGTTTTCCAAACTGACGGCAAATGTGCTCAAAATTAGCAACAGACTGATATATATATATATATACTTCAAATCTGGATTTGATATCACGAAACGTACATGAGATACGTAAATGTAAACGTTTGATATGATATATAACTATAGGTGGCTATAAGAAACCAGTATTATCACGAATAATTTTGTACTTTCGGATCTGATCCTGCTATTACGGCCTCCTCATGGACCATGCTCAACATTTTATAAGCCGCTGCAGCAATCTCTTCCACAGTGGTGAGCTCGCACTCTTCCTCAACCTGCACCACCACCCACCATCACAGTTGTGACACACGCACAGACATGTGCATCATACATACATATGTGTGTGTGCGTGTATATACATACATATATTTGTTTTTTGTGTGAGTATTATGCATATATATACGTACATACATATATATATGTAGAGAGAGAGAGAAAGAAAGAAAGAAGATAGTGACCTTTGTGCTGAAGGAGTAGAAAACAAAGGGATCCATTGTATTGACATTAAGGTGAAGAACTGTGAGATGGAGCGTTTGCAACCCTGAGACCATCTTGAAGAGTTGCTTGGGCCTCCTCAATGACAGCACTTTGAGGTTGGCATGTGTCTCAGTCATATTCACTTCAATATCGGCCATCGCCGGTGGGTTCTCCGGCAAAATGTCATTCCGACTTATACTGTTGAATGAATACTGCGGGCAAGTGAAGAAGCTAGCAAACGGAAGTGACTCCTGGGCCTTTCCCTTGTCCTTCGTTCTCTTTTTTACCTCTAGTGACTGAACCAGTTGTTCCAACTCTTTTACCAAATCAATTGCACCGCCTACGATAGAAGCTTGATCTCCCTAGGGGAACATGATGAAAATCCCAATCTATCACTAAAACTAATTAAATTTTTCCATGAACAAAGCATATAAACAGTACTGTCGTGGAGAATTACGAAATTCAGCTGTCACTGTCAAGGTTTAGTGATCCATAAGATAAGTTTTTTGTGTCGACTTCATTTAATGCGAAACTGTTGCGTACTTGATTGATCATTCTAGCTGAAGAATTCTCAATTAGTATCGGCTGTTTCTTGTTTTTGGCAACTAATGTTAGGCAGACCCCACCAGATACTTGGCAGTTAGGACCATTTCAGGTGCAATATACAATTCAAAAAACAGAGTTCTCAAGAAACTATATTACATATAGCGCATCCCTAGTTATTGATTGCTTTTCTGTTTGTAGAAATGATGAGGATGGATCATTCATGGCTATGCTTCTTGTTGTGGACCATTAATATTCTCTAATTGGAGCTACGTCTGACTCTTTGATTCCGTACGATCTGCATTGCAAAAATTGGAAATTTATCAGAGTAACTTGAAACTTTTAATTCATATACATTCCCTGTTACCAGATCAAGTAATTTCTTTAAGCGTAAGGGGCCGATTTTGTTTTTGACAAGGCTTCCAAGCTGGTCTCAAAAATACCATACACTTGAAAGTACTTTTAGGATTTAAATATTTATCAAAAAAATGAACTACGTAGATAATCTAACACCAGTACCACAACAAAGAGTTTCTAATTTATGTGGAGTGCATCCATCAGGGTATACAGTTGAGGCTTAGCCTGGATAATCCAGGTATATCTTCAAAGCAAAAAGTACCCAAAAAAAACTCGAAATCAATGAACTGTATGTGATTTGTTAACTTGACCTAGATCTAAGGGCCGCTAGTATTTATTCCTTAACAAGTTATTAAATGACAACTAATACTGACTACTGTAAGTCATTGCGTGCACATTCATCATATAATTAACATCCAACTACTATGCCCAGGTATTTAAATAATGTATCAATTTTACCGTATGGGTTTAAAGCACACTGACCGAAAAATGCAAAAACCATTTAGAACTAGGAAAAGGAAATCAATCATCACCAAAATAGTTTAAACAAAGTGTTCAAAGAAATATTAGTTTTAACCCTCTGAATGTAGGATGCCGGCATGAGTGAGCGCAGCATGGCTAGGTGCTCGTTCATTTGCTTCCTGCGGTTGCGTTCCACTACGATGTGTGTCATTCTCTGGTTCTTTAAATCTTGAATGTCTTTCGTGCTCCGGGACCGTCTTCTTTTCTTCTGATTCTCTCCTGTGGAGCTCAGTATTTGTTCTTTGGATTCCCTTTGGACAGAAGAGGATCCAAATGCAAAGGAAGGTTGACAAACAAAAGAAGAATATGATGATGATGAGTAAGGAACTAAATCGATAGGTGAAACTTTTGGCAAAGGAGGGAGTCTTGGATCATTCTCAATGATAAAAGAGCCGTCTGGTGTTTGATGATTTTCAATACCCAGAGACAAGGAAGACGAGGAAAATAAGTAGTTGGTGTTGCAGGTGGGAAGGTAGTGAGATATCATTGCCTCGAGAGCCATGGTGCAGACCTGCAGATCAATAGCTTGTTCCTCTTAGCAGGAAGGGAAAGTAACACCAGATCTTGCTTATGCTTATTTCTCCTTTGTGGGAGAAGAAAGAATGATTGGTTCTTGTAAACACCCTTATAGAAAGAGAAATATGAGCCTTACAAGTAGTTAGCACCAAACCCAGCTTCTTACTTGAGAGAGAGAGAGAGAGAGAGAGAGAGAGAGAGAGAGCATGCACGTGAGAAAATAGGAAAGAAAAGGTGAATGGAATTTCTGTTTTTCTGCCACACAAAAAAAAAAAGTGGCGGAAAAAAGTATTTTGGTTTGGGAGGTACAATGATAGATCCTGTCATGGCTGAACCATATTCTGCTCTGAGGAACCCAAACACAGAATGGCGCTTTCTCAAGATTCAATAAACAGGAATTCGATGAAACATGGTCCGTTGCCAACATTTTATCCAATGTAGTTAGCATTCAAATGAGTTGCTTCATAGCCTAAACCGCTTGCTGTTATGGCTGCCCTTGCTGCACGACCTCTCATCGCCATTCATCAATCCTCAACCTTTCTATCTGAGACGCCCATAGTCCACATATTTACACCCTAAAACCTTAGAATTCGAGAAATTATGTTCTTGATAAGAAGAAGAAGAAGGAGAAAGGATCATGCTTACACTCTTGCACAATATTGGCAAACATATGTCAAACAAATATGATCCCAGAAATGAACACACATGAATATCTTTTTCATATTGAAGCATCTTTGACTGAGGGACCATGCCTAATGCTTTAGCTTAGGCAGAAAGATGCAGATGAATTCCTTTTATAACTGCCCACTGTGACCCCAGGAAAGTCCATCACTGAAAAGCCATGTGCCTGCAATAGTAGCTGAAGAAGGGATAAGTTAGTTCTTGCGATGCTTGGGATAAAACTAGATAGACATTTTATATGATCTCGTTATGGTTCTATTCGATAGAAAAGACCAAGAAGGTGCATCGTGAGACTGTCTGGAATCTGCATGAACGGAACTTTGATAAAATGAGTAAAATTGTGGAACGCTTGTCTTGGTTACTGTTGCTTGTGATACTCGCACAATGTATTAAATCATAAATATGTTCTGTTACCATCAATATCAAAAGTTCTTTTTATTCTCAAAGGAGATAATGTTTAATGAATATAACGAATAACTTATTTTTCTCTATGGGGTTGGGAAGGTTTACTTTTATTGGTTTCAGAAGCTACTGAGTGAAAGGCGAATAAAATTTCCCTTCTGCAGAAAAGTATATGAAAAACGCCAGTATCAGTAAAGCAGAGGCAGTTCTTGAATGGCTCTATATGACAGTATTATTATGGAAGACAATGCCACAACTCTCAAATCAATATAAACTCGGATACGTATATATATACATGTATACATTTACTGATTTACACATACACATTTATTTCCCCAAAGAAATACTTTTCAAATTCCTTTTACCAAACCTAAACTTACCACTGTACGTCATACTATCTGTGCTATGAAAAGTATGTATTAGACCAAGTCCTGTCATCTTTCCGTATGTTATTTAGGTAGCTGAAAAATTAGTTGTTCATGTTGTTCCAAAATTCGGTGACCAACAGATGATCAAATTCTTCTAAGGTAAAAACATGTTTAATTACTATATAACCATGGCTAAATCATATATTAGTTCAAATTTTAAGATCATGTTAACTAAGACTTACTGATGAGGAGCCTGACCTAAGTGGGAGAGTATACATCACCATGACATGCTTGAGGAAAGGACGACAATATAAAGAACAAAATTTACTGATAGAAACATCGAGAGAGAGAGAGAGAGAGGTGGCACTTCAAATCCACGGTAGATATATCACTCATAATTTCCAGCAGGGCCGTTTTGCATATAGAAAAGTTGAGAAGGGATGTATCGAGTTAATTGTTCTTCGAAAAGGAGAGAATATAATTATGGCCCTGTCGTCCGTTCACTAATCATGTCACAAGAAAATCATAAAAGCCTAAAGATCATATTGTATTTTATATATATATATATATATATATATATATTCCTCCTAGGTGTCAAAGACCAGGAATGTGCTGGTTGGCTTGGTCCTGACTAGGAAGAGTCGATGTCCAAATTGTGACTTGAGCCTGGTTGGAGGCCAAGGCTCTGCTGCTCATCTCTAGCACTGAATGGTTATTTGAGGACAATGTTGGGGGGCCAATTTCGTTCCGAGCATGCCTCGGTCTTAATTTAGAAACTTTGGTAGGTTGGCCGGCCTAAAATTGCACAATTTTCAAATGCAAAATTGTGTACGACAAAGGTAAGGAATTACCTTAACACTGCAGTTAAAAAGCATATATTATTAGAGTTGCAAAGGTAGCAAAACATGTCAAGCTGGGTCTGTTCTTAGCTCTTATCATCTGCTTGTTGCTTGTCTGTCTTGCTTATTTGAGTTGAGCTCCGAGATGCATCGTGAGCTAGATGAGCTGAACACAAGCCGGTTCTTTGAAATTGAACATTTAAATTCCATGTATTATTTTGCTGAAAATTGAAATTTTGGCTATTTGTGTAAAAATCAGCCTTACGGCCCTCTTCATTTTGGAATGACAAGTTTGATAGGTAAACCAAATACAGATGCACATGCACCTGGGTATTGAACCCTTGACATTCGACTTCAATATGCTTTTGACATCTGAATTATGGAAAGTAGCAGTCTTGAACAACTAAAAATTAACTCGTATGGGCCAATCTCGCCCAGAGCTGATTTAGGGATGGCAATGGAGTGGGTATTCCTATACCTGGTCACACACCCAAACCCCATGCGCGTGCCTGTAATCACCCGTTACCTGCAAGGGATGGGTGGGTTGCGGCCTTTTCTCTCCAATAGGTGCGGAACGCCTCGTACCTCAATTTTCACTCTTAAATTATCTCTGATTAAAATCAAGTCATTCACAACTCTAACTCAAATATTTGAAAAAATGTATATATCGGTTCGGGTATTTGTTGTCCCATACTCGCCTGATATGCAGATCAGTGGCGGATCCAAGTATTTTTTTTGGATGAAACATACATGTATTTTATGTTCACAAAATACTCGTATTTTTCTATATACTGTGGCAGACTTGAGAAACTTTTCAGATTTCGAGTGAGCCCTAAAGTGGGTCTGCCACTGACAGCCATACCTATAACACAACCAAGTTTTAACAGAGATCAAGCAGAACAATGTTGTAAAAAAAAAGTACTCAAAAATATGAGTATAGTTCAAATGGTGCTTTTCTAATGATCAACACGCTAAGGGCCAAGTATGGTAGCAAAACTGAAGGACAGAAACCGACAAAGTTCTGAACTGGTTATTGTTCTCACCCTAAAATTACAACCAGAAAACATGGAGGAAAAGATCATGACGGCCTGCCCTATATCCTACAAGGTATGGTGTGGTGATGTTCCCAATAAATATCGATAAACAAACAAAAACCCTAATCAAACATGGTACAGAATCTACAGATTGCCAAGTATTGAGACTCGCACTGTGAAAGATAACAACCTAATTTCCCCCTTTTCTGAAAACCAAAATACAAAAAAAAAATACAATATACATAGACGCGTGCGCGCGGGCACACACACAAATTGAAGGGTCATGGCTTGTTAGGCTGCATGGTTGATTCTCTCTGATTTTGAGTGGTCAGGACTGAGAGCAGCATGGCAGCAACCCATGTGCGGCCTCTCATTCCCTCGGTACCAGCATCCAGCATTAGACCACTCGATCCCATTTCTTCCGGGTCTTCGGTCAAAACACATAGAAAAAGGAGGTCGGATCAAGGACAGATCGAATCGTTTCTCGTTAGCTTGAATACGTACATACGAGCTTGTTTAATTTATGGTACCACTAAACATTTAGCATTTTCCAAATTCCATGTGGGTTTGTCGAGTACCATAAGATCCATCAATCAACAGAAGTATATATTTTAGTACAAAAAGCAGTATCATGTCGTCGTTAAAGTCCTGACACCCACCCCACAGAATGCAGCTCATCATCAGATCAGATATATCCAACAAAAGACCTTGTATGTTGGTGTATGGTGACACTTCCTGCGTGTGCGCGCACACACACGAGAGAGAGAGAAGATTTACCCACAGGACAAGGGTGGTTACCAACTCACAATTCTGATTCAAGCCACTTTGCTACTAATTATTAGATTGGTATAAGATGATTTGTGCCAGTACGATCGATCGTTTATTCAATCAACTAGATGGTAAAATGGTCATTATAATGGACTATGCAGTGACCAGGCCATGAGAGAGAGAGAGTTGCCACTGTGTCAAGCATGGAGTAACCATCACATTCTGGTGCCTTGACAGTGTTGCTCTAATATCCTAGGAAATTATAGCAGATCTAGACCTCTTGGACGCGCATGTCTTGTCTGTGAGGGTCTCTGGTCTTCTTTCCAATAATTTGTTTTGACAGCCAAGCTTGGGGATTCCGCGCAAGCTCGGCATGATTATCACATCTGCATGTTTGAAATATCTGTCTTGGGTTATACTAATCGTAGTCAAACTATTACATGCCTGCCCATGAATTAGCTTGAAAAGATAATGGAGTGATGTTGAACCTGAGTGTCGTATAGATGATCTTTGTAGGTACTGAACACTTTAAAAGATCAAAGATGCATACGAAGTCTTCAAAAGTATTGCAAAGACAACATGATTGTATTTTTTCTTTCCAAGTTGAACGCTAACATAGCAGAAGATGGAGCACAATGGCGATTAAGAATCCAAGTGGATGAGACTACTTTGTGGATTTGGAATAAGGGCTGGTTTTGTAACTAAAGGTCCTCACGAAAGTACCGGATCTCGGCACAAGTGTTCATGAAAATTGGATTATATTGAACCAATCAGATAGGTTTTCTTGAGATGAAGGACCAACAATAGTTGGCCTTTGCGACTCCCCAGGTTTGGCTTGTTCATACTGAGGCGGTTCATTCATGATCTTGTTCAACCTTTCATCTTTCAAAGTGTCAGAGATTACTGACAATACTCTTCGTCCTTGCTTTTAAATCAATCGTCCTTCTTTAGCAGCAGAATTGGGTTCATATTAGTCTCTCCTGGCCATACAGCAGGAGAGATGGCTATTAAGGACTGTCTTGTTTTCTGGGCGCATCAACGCACCAATATTTTTACCTACAATAACAGGTTAATTTTTTTTTTATCATATAAAAATTCCCCACCACTTCCACTATCCACCCTTACCCCACCGCCACCCCAATCGGGACAGCTGACCGCAGGATCTCACTCGACAACTCCAAAGCCACCACCCCAAATAAGTACACGGCAGTTGACGGAAATTAACTCCAAGGCCATGACGAAGATCTCAGAGCTCTTGGATTCGTCATGGATGAAATCTCGAATCCAAACCCGAGAAATTGTGAATGTTCGTCATGGGCTAGACTCCACACCGTTGAAATCTGAGAAGACTACGGACCGCGACCACTACATCGCGCGCAACCCTCTACTTAGATCCTGCCACTCAAGTTTGTATTTTCATTTTGATTTCTCTTCTTTCTCTCGCTATCCCTCTACTCTCTATTCACAGGAGCTTGAAGAACCCACAAGGGCAGGAGGATTGACGAAGCGGGGGAACCAACTTTTCAACCATTTGAAAGGTGTGATCCGCAAATTGATGGGTGGTGAATGGTGTGTAAAAAGAAAAAATACTGCCAATCTTACCTGCCTTTGGTTGCATGGAAACAGGCTTAAGTTTAAAGGGGTACGAATCACATAGTAAAGTGGATAATCTGATTAAAATTCTAAGCCAGGGACCTCCCTGATAAAGATATCCCTCGACATGCCCATGCCCGCATGTGAATGTGTTTCTTGCTAATAGATATGCAAGATCTTTGGTGGTCAATTAATTAGCAACTTGTCAAAACAAAGGGATGCAATTTTTAGTTTCATCGAAGCTTGCTAACTATCAGAAACAAAAATTCAGAAAGCACCTTTTGCATTTGTGGCTGCGTGCTTTTGCTCCTTTCAAAAGATTTTCCAATTCTTTGTTTTCCTTCCCTCTTAATCATATTGTCCACAAAGGCAAATCCTTGATTTTATTGCGATGCTTCTTGATTTTGGATAAGCCTTTTGCGAAGGTTTTAGAAACCATAACGTAAGTGAAACCATAACGTGAAGTGGTGGCTATTCATCATCACCAATTGTGAAAATCAATTCGATAACGTTTTGGCGTAACATATTTCATTGACACCACTGAATCGATGTGACTTACAATGGAAAGTGCCACTCCTGCAACGCAAGATAAATTCAAATCTCCCCACAAGCATATTGTTTGAAATGGAGACGGTGTAACATAAAGACATTGAATAGTCGGTATATTTTTAGCTATGTTTGAAGTATAAAGGGATTCCTTATTTATATAAAAAAATGGGCTATACGAGAGAATCGAAATAAAATAAATACAATTAAAAATAATATCGATTAATTATATACAAATAAATAACAAATCAATAAAATATCTAATAGAATACAACATCTATTAACATCGCATCATCTCCCTCAAACTCAAGTAGGTGCAGATGGTAATCAACTTGAAGGTTTAAAGCAGTGAGCGATTAGGAGAACGAGCTTTGGTGAACAACCAGATTGATCCAATAGAAAATTTGAATCGGTGAAGACGAAGATCACCACATTTTCCAATAGATAAGAGAGCGCCGAGAAGAGGTGTTAAAAATGAAGTGATAATCAATTTCAATGTGCTTGGTGCGCTCATGAGAAAAATATTATAAATGGCAATTTGAATAGCACTTCCTAATTATCACAATGAGAGTAGTAGAAGAGGATTGAGTGAAAACGTCATCAATCATCAACAGGCGCTAACGTAACCAGTATTTTAGAAGTGATGTTGGCAAAAGCCTAATATTCTATTTCCATCTTTGGAATGATGTAGTCGAGTTTGTTTCTTACTTACCATATAAAATAAGAGCATCATAAAAGAAGATCCTGCAAACTAGTAGTGGATTGGCGATCGGTACCGGGATTCTCCGCTATTCCCGGCATCGGAGAATAGGCTTAGAGAGGATCAAGGAGGAATAGGTAGAAAAATGAAGCTTATAAAACAAGGTCCCCTTCGATACATGGCTAATAATACGAAAGAATAGCAACATAGTGAGTGATGCATGCAAAAAGGATATGAATTGACATCAACTAAATGAACTGACATATGAAATATATAGGTGAGCTAACAATGAGATAAATTAAGCTACCAACTAATTACTAGCCGATAGAGCATGGGGTTATCAAACCTTTGTACCATTCGGAGGTGTTAATCTCACGCTTAGGTTCTAGAGGAGTTGATTCGTCTGTGCCACCGGTCGAGCCAGAGTTCGCCGAGAGAGATAAAATCAGAGCATATTTACCTTGAGGCAAAAAAAAATGTCATCGTATTGAGAAGAAAAGACAAGCCCCAAAGTGCTTGAGAGCTCCAAGATCTTTTCCCATCTCAAAATCTTTGATTCAAGAAGCTGACATGAGCTGATAATGCCAAGTAGTATCATCACCGGTAATAATCATATCATCGATATAAAGCAAGCAAGACAAAGACCATTTTCTATTTTTCGAGTAAAAGAGCAAAATCACGACACTAATATAACTCCAACCGACCGATACAAGGTTGCGTGAAATTTAGCAAACCAGCTCGAGGCTATTGGTTTACACTACAAAAGAGCTCTTTACGAAGGCGACAAACTTGGTTTCTAGGAAGATTGAGACCCGGAAGAGGCTCCATATATACTTCTTCCTTCAACCAACCATTCAAAAAAGCATTTTTAACATCTAACTGATAAATATTCCAATGATGAATGGCACATACAGCTATAAGTGTTCTAACAGTTGTCATTCTAGCTACAGGAGCAAAGGTTTCTTCATAATCAATTTCATATTCTTGAGAATAACCCTTGGCAACCAATCTAGCTTTATAACGATCTAATGAGTCATCACCATTAGTCTTGATTTTATAAACCCACCTACAACCTATAGTCTTTTTGTTTGATGGTCTAGAGACTATATCCCAAGTTTGGGCTCTAAATAAAGCATCCAACTCTTCATTCATTGCATGAGTCCATTCTTGTGATAATTGAGCTTCTTTAAAGGTTCTAGGTTCCTTTATAGCTGAAATATTTGTTACTAAAACTCTATGTCTTGGTGAAAAACTATCATATGAGACAAATCTTTCAGGAGGTCTAGAATCACGATTTGACCTTCTAGGAATAGGCATAGATCTCCTATTGTAATGTTGATCAAAGGGAGTAATAGAATGTCTGGTAATCATAGATTCATCAAGCTCATTTTCTTCATGAATTACCTCTTCACCTAAAATATCATTCAAGGAGTAGGAGGAGTCATTAATAGAGTTATCATCATCCATGCCTTTAAAAACATATTCATTTTCAAAAAATCTAACATCTCGAGATACATAAAGCTTATCATTTTTACAATCATAACACCTATATCCCTTTTTGGTTATTCCATACCCTAGAAAAACACATTCGATGGCCCGAGATGATAATTTATCATCTTTGTCAGTATAAACAAAGCATTTACATCCAAAAACACGCAATCTTGAATAGTTAGGGGAAACTTTAAAAAGTTTTTCTATAGGAGACATATTTTGTAAAATCGAAGAGGGCATCCGATTAATTAAATAGACTGCAGTCATAATAGCTTCTGCCCAAAAATTTTTGGGAACACCACTTGACAAAAGCAAAGTTCTTGTGGTTTCCAAGATATGTCTATGCTTTCGTTCGGAAACACCATTTTGTTGAGGAGTCTTAGAACAAGAAGTTTGATGTATAATCCCAAACTTATTGAGGTGGTTTTCAAAATCCTTTGACATAAACTCTCCTCCTGAATCCGATCTAAAAATTTTGATTTCTGAGTCAAATTGATTCTTTACAAGATTATGAAAAATAACAAAATTTTGAAAGACATCGGATTTTGCTTTTAAAAGATATACCCATGTATACCTAGTAAAGTCATCTACAAAAATAACATAATAGGAAATGCCTCCTTTAGACAAAACAGGTGCCGGACCCCATACATCCGAATGAATTATTTCGAAGGGTCTTGTTGTAACATGTGTTTTGTTTGGAAATGGGAGATGTTGCATTTTACTAAGAACACAATCTTTGCAAGAAAAATATTCCTTAAATTTCATTCCAAGAGGACATTGATACAATTTTTGAGCATTAAGATGTCCAAGTCTCTTGTGCCATAAAAGAGCATCATTTGTCAAAACATTAACATATCCTATACTATGCAAATAATCCATAATGTAAAGTCCGCCCTCTCTATGGCCACGCCCAATCACCTTCTTCGAGAGGCGGTCCTGTACAATACATCCGGTGGATGAAAAGGTTATAACACAATTTTGATCCGAAATTTGGGATACGGAAAGTAAGTTTAAATTTAGTTTTGGAACAACACTAATTTTGGAAACTTCAAAATTCTTGTTTTGAAAGTCACCAATTTTATCAACGTTTAATTGTGTACCATCCGCCGTATAAACACATGATAAGGGTTTTTGAACACATGATTTTAAGATATGTTCATTACAAGTCATATGAAATGAAGCACCCGAATCAAGAATCCAAGAGATCGTACCTTGAGTTTCTTTTGTTGAAGATGAGCAAGCCACACCAACCGTTGCTTTTTCCTTCATTTGGGCTTCAAGTTGCTTTAATTTTTGTTCAAGTGCAAGAAGGGAAGAAGACGAAGCATGTTCTTCTACTACGGCCACCTTCTTTTTCAATTTTGGGCAATTTGGCCTTATATGCCCGGCTTCTCTACAATTATGGCAAATGATGTCTTTTCTTCCTTCTTCACTTTTGAAATGAGGTGGTCGGTAAGCCTTCATATTTGCTCCGGGTTTTGATGCGGCCAAGGCGGTGTCTTTTTGAAGTCTTGCTTCATTCATTCTTGTTTCCGCCATTTGAAGATCGGTAAGAATCTCTTCTTTTGTAGGAAATGGTTTTCTATGAATAAGTGATGATCTTACCCCTTCAAATTCTTCCCGGAGACTTCTTAGAAATTGATATACAAAGTCCTCATTGTCTTCACATTGTCTCTCACTAAGACATTGTGTACATTTCTTTTTGTAACCATACAATTGATTCCAAACATTGGAAAATTCCCCAAAAAAATCGTTTACCCCTTTATCTCCTTGTTTAAGTGAGACCAATTTGTCTCTTAATGCCATCCTATGAGCCACATCGCTTTGAACATGAGATTTTTTTAAATATTCCCATGCTTCTTTAGCATTAGTGAAATCGGCCAAAGTGTCCCTAGTGTGCTCGTTTACATTATTCATGAGCACCCATAGGATTGTTCTATGGCCTCCTTCATATTCCTCTTTTTGTTCGAGTGTGGCATTAATAGAGGGTTCTACCTTTGAACCACTTACATAGCCCCATAATTTTTTGAAATACAAATAGTTTTCCATAGATTGGGCCCATGTTTTATAGTTCGAAGGTGTTAGACGAAAATTGAAACCCCCTTTATCATCTATAGTTCAAGGAGAAAGAAACTAAAGAGGTAAACTTACAAAATATGATCGGCACGCTTCTCGAGGCAATGAACAATACAAAATACGATTGGCACGCTTCTCGAGGCAATGAACAATACTCCCACGATCGGAAAATGGCTCTGATACCATGTAATGAAGTCTATGCTTCAATATAGTTGCGGAAGATCAACGAGTGGACAATACCACAAAGTAAAAATCACAAGCCCTTAGAAAAGGGAATAGCCGAGAGCAATAAGTGCATGCGAAAAGGAGAATAAACAAAGCACAAGCTTGAATAAATAATCGTTATTCATTAGCCATCAAAGGCTTAAATTTACAAGAGATTACAAGTGTATTTATAGAGAAGGAATGAGTGAAGAAGAGTGAGAGAGAGTGAAAGAGTAAAGAGAGAAGAGAGGGGGGCTGGCTGCAGCCAGCCCCCAACGGTTATAATAGTAGCCGTTGGGGACCAGGGCCCCCAACGGCTAGTGGCCCCCCTGGCCCGGGCCTTGATGGCCCAGTGGCCCAGGGCCTGCCCGGCCCGAGCCAGAGGGGCCCAGACCTATTTTCCTAACAGAAATATCATGTCTCAAAACTTTTTGAGGGTGAGGAAAATAGAGCTTGAAGCTTTCCAAGATGAGGCAAACTATGTATTATAATTAATGGTTTCACCCTTAGTTTTATACTCTTTAAAGTTTTGCATACTAGACCATCCCAAAACTGTTATTGTTCATTACAAAACCATAATTAGTGATCACCATGTAATTATGAAGTGGATGATGCTCAGTTGCTTAGGGACCTCATACGCTTAGGTGGGAGGGCAGCCTAGGAGGGAATTAAGGAGGATTTAACTACTAAACCTCTATCTATGCGGAATGTGAACTTAAGCAATATTAACTAAATGGACTCTGAGTAAAACAGTTGACTTATACTGCCTTTGGATCAAGGGAAAGTGGGCAACCACATAAATATTAACTCATCTTACCCATGTTCCAATGCAATGTTTGAGCAATATGAATATAAAGATCGCATCATCTCAAAATAACACAATGTTACCATATAGTCACAAATAAATGAGACAGTAATTTTTACGAAAACCTTGTGCTGCTAATTATACAAATCCCTCCACCCTCATTTTAGAGGTTCAGTCCCGCAATTTCATATATATTCAGATAGTTTCTATAGTTTTAAAGCTTCTGATCAAATATATATTTTAATGACATCAACAAATTTGGAAGAACTAATCAAGGTCAGTACCAGGCCAATTCATGTAAGATGTGCCGAAAAAGCTAGATATAACAGGGGAAGAGTGATGCACCCAAAAATTAAGGATAGATAACAAAGGAAGGAACTTCGCAAACAAAGGTCTCCGAGAACATTCTAGTTACATTTATAGTACTGGGAAACAGGAATGATATTTCAAACAGTGCTGAGTTCCCGTAGTTACAACAAAGAGAAAACTACAACACCATTGCTTACTAGGAAAACTAAATTCTCGGTGAATACAGACTTATAGGGTGGTCGTATGTTGAGCTTGCCTTGAAACCAGTGAATTTTCCAAAACGAAAGAGCCAACACCAAGATCCATCTATTAACAGTGAAAAAGGTGAGTTCCAATAGATTCAAAACAACAAACTTAAGGATCTGAAATAGCAGCATGCCCAGTTCAGCAGAAAGAGAAATTCTTCAATTCATAAAGGAATATGCTAAGGTATGGCATCAAACAATCAGAAGTCCATTTTTCTCTCACCCTCTATTTATCGTCAAACAAACATGATATCCCTTACCTCAAGCCATGGACAAAAGATCCAATGCACAGGACAGGTTTCTAGACCCACAAGATCCATAAGCTAAGAATAGTGTAAGTCTGTAAGCTATATAGAGTATGAAAGAGCAATAAATACAACAACAACAACTAAGCCTTTTCCCATACCAGATGGATGATAACAACATGAATGAATCATGAAAAAGAAAGTTATCAAGTATCAAAAACTGAAACTCATTGACACACATAAGCCACAACTCTTAAGAAAAACAGGCTAAAACTTCACAAACAATACCCTTTTAGGTTTAGAAGAAAGACAATTGGGCATGTTACTACCAGTTGTAGGATTGCAGAATACTCTATCCCGCATGAACATTATGCCTAGAATAGAACACTAACCACAATATCGTATTACCAACTGAATGATAATAAGAAGTAAGGTCTCTACCTTTCATGTCACTTCTTCAATATACAATACAAGATACAGAAAAGTTGAAACCATCGAACTTCACTTCTTCAATATTCAGCAAGGTACAAAATCATAAGCAACATTATATATATATATATATATATATATATATATATATATATATATATATATATATATATATATATATATATATATATATATATATAACTCCGCCCATGTAAGGGATCACCCTTGCATTGCCGGTCCCAAGCCCGAATAAAGGAGGAGGGTTGTGTTAGGCTTCCGACAGCCAGCGTAAAACTTCGTCGGATTTTTATAACATGGATTACCAAATGTATATATATATATATACCAATATATATATATATATATATATATATATATATATATATATATATATATTGCACACCTATTGCCTCCATTTAATTAGGAAAAGGCATGGTTTTGGTTGGATATTACAGAATTATTGTCATGGTGCAGATTACAGAATTGGCACATAATAATATAAGCACTACATTTGATCTTTTAATAGGAAACCAAAAAATAAAGGGTTCAACTGAAATCCATGACATCTAAATTCAGGCAAGAGGAAGAAGCAGTAGGGAAGAGAAATAGGGAAAAGACATAAAGAAAACCGTCAAGCTACAAAAACAAAAGACAAGAAAAAGAAAGGCTAAAGAAGAAGAAGAAGAGATAAATAATAAGAAAAAAAAGGACACAGAGAGGAAGACAAAGAAATACAGAAAGAAAGAGACAAAAGGAGAAAAGAAAAACAAAAGAAAAAGAAAGGGAAGAAGAAAGAAAACACAACTTGGTATGGGGTGTACCTCGTTATGAGGCACAAAACACGATCATGGCATAAATAGTGTCATTATAAAGGGTTTTTGTTATATGTTACAGTATTAGTGCCTTACAGTCCTTAGGTGTCATGGTGGGATATCTAGTGCATCATTACTTATGCCATGTAGCACACAAGTAACAACACTGGAAAACAGCACAATAAAACAAACTATGTCAGACAGATCTCAGAACAAAAAGAGATTGTCGACCTCGTCCAGCACTAAATACATTTTTCTACATGCATGTACATGTCCGTACTTCTATAGAAATGACTATATGATTCTCATCAAAGATGACTTGCAGAAAGGCCTCTGGTTCTTCCACATGAAGCCCTTTGCCAAACCTGTTCCCAAAGCCTCAATACTTTGTTCCACGGAAAACAGGGTGCTATTTGAATCTTTTGTCCCTCCAAGTTTTGCTAGTTCTCCTATATTAGTTAATAGAGGTTGTCTAGCCATCCCATCACCATGCTAATGTCTTTGGACCGGGCACAAACAATTCTTGAAATCTTTTTCATGTTCAGATTCTTGAGATTCTCTCATACTTTAGAAAAACAAGCAAATATAGGCATGTTCTTATATATTCTGTATGCTATAAGTTCTCATTACAAGAATCAACCACCAACACCCTCCACTTACCACAAAAATTATAGCTTATCTCACAACAAGGGCCATTTTAGCAGTTAACTACACAATAACTTTCCAGATTGCAAATCTCCAATACTTCACCACTAGAGTACAGTGCCAACACTAACACTCATGATTTGTCAAGACAAGATTAAGCACGGTCTGAAATATAAATAAGACCTCATGCAAGTGATTAAACACTAATCAGGAAAGGCCTGCAATATCCCCAAGAACCAATTCTATCATATTTGGGTCAGTGATTCAATGAACCCCAAATAATAGGTTTTACTCACACAAAGCAAGCCACCAGCCAAACAGTCTAAGAGTTCTTACAGCCAACTGCTGCACCACAATAATAATTTGTTTCAAGAAATGCACGTCATAAATATTACAGCACATAGACTATCACAAACAGATGCAACTCATCATAGTGAATAGAATGGAAAAAGTGTGCTTGAAGCTTACCAGACTAGTGCCGTAGATCTCGGTTTTAGCATATCTTCTAGGAAAAATTTGAAAATCAACAGCCAAGATGCACAAGCAAGTTGTAGTCATTTGATTACAAAGATGCAATTCAGTTTCAGATGTATGATAAAATGAAACAAAAAGTAGTGATTGAGTTCCATTAGTATGATAGAATGAAAAGAACTAATTACAATAAATGGTACAAAGCGTCTGCCATACATACAATGGAAACTCGGTATGATGAGATCATCCTCCTAAGAGTTATGGATGATTCCAAAACTTTATTCGCATGATTAGATCTAGAAGTCCTGTAAAGCAAAGCATCCAGGTGTAGACACAGAAGATTTATTTGGGTTGTATAGATTCGTGCTCTTTTGAAGCTGCATATACCACCAATGAGGCATCAAAAACTTTGTCTTCACTGCGAAACCAATTGAACTGATCAGAGATATCAAAACAAACATAATGAAAAGGAAGTATATGATATAGTCCATCTTCTTCTCAATGGTGCTCCTTTTAGAAGGTGATTTTGTTGCATTTTGCATTACTTTAGTATCATGACCAGTGAAAATTACCACTCCATACACAAACTCAGTGTTTCGGAGCTTTGAGTCTCTAAGCAAAACCTGGCTTGGATCTATGGGGAAAACCTGTCCCTGATACTCTAAATTGCCAATGAAGGAGGCTGGAATTTGGATATTTGCATCGAATAGTCCCAGAGAAGTTCGTGAATGTAGCATCATCATCTAAAGGAAGGGTTACTTCCATGGCTCTCTTGACCTTCAAATTAGTTTCGCCATCGAGATTCATGGTCTCCACGTAGCAAATTCCATCTTCATAGTTTGATGAGAGCAACAGCAAATCAGATGGAAAGAATTGATTCTTCTCCACTTTCACCACGTCCCCCACTCTAATTTTGTGCCATGACTTGATTCCAAACTTCCCTTCCCCTCTGTGAACTCTTAACTTTCCTTCTATTCACCTTCATATCTTGCATAAACCGTTGCCAATGTTCTAATGCCTCTTTTGCCATGCTAAGTCCAAAGACGAAGGCTAAAGGGGCAATCCTGCTCGCGGCAGAGAAAGGCGCATCGGGGGTTAAAGAGAGAATTGCAGCCAAGAGGAAGTAGAGATTTGTGACGCGGCGGACTTGCTCGAAAGTGGCTTTGGGAAAGAAGGTGAGAGCATTGTACTTGGTAGTGGAAATGTAGTTGGTCGGGTACTTCAATGGCTTCTTCCTGTGCATAAGAGGCTGGCTGCAGCAGACCAACCGCGCGAATCCAGGGCCGTTGAGGGCGTGCCTGCCGGATTCCGATGCGCTCGGCTGGATACAGGAGAAAGTATAGAGCTTGCGCCATTCTATTTTCGCCCTCCTCATCTTCTCCACCGTCGTTTCCATCTCTCTCTCTCTCTCTCTCTCTCTCTCTCTCTCTCTCTCTCTCTCTCTCTCTCTCTCTCTCTCTCTCTCTCTCTCTCTCTCTCTCTCTCTCTTCGTGGGCGTTCTCCTCAACACCAAGGAATTAGAATTTCTCGCCTTTCCCAGTTACAGGCATTCGGACGGGAACAAAGTAATAGGAATTCTAGCATCTCAGATGACACCATCATCAAAGGTCGAAGGCTACCATCAGAAGATCAAAAAGGAGGCCCGCTTTTCTCTTTATATTGCATTTTATCTCATCGTATATTCGACAAAAAGTCAACTTTCTCGATTTATTCGCAATTCAAATAAATCGGAGAATCACCAACGACCTTTTGGGTACAGATTCCGGGTATTACTCTCTCAGCCATGAAATCAACAATTCTCACATAATGTGCTCGAAATGCAGGCTGAAAATCAATGTATACATCTTTTAACGCACGTAAATCACCCATAATACCAGAAGGAGACTATTTAGCCACTAAAATCAAACCTCACAACCATAAGATACGACGGCGACGAGTCTACACCTACAAGAACAAGTATTCGCCCCAGAACAAGAAAACGCCAAGAAAAAACAAACAATAAAACGTCGGAATTCACCAAAACTTCGTCAAAGGCGAACCTGGAAAGGGAGAGACACCGAGAAGCAGGAGGCGACGCAAATCAATGGAGAACCTCGCTTTCTTTGTGATGTGATGATGACCAAGGAAACCAAGCAGCGATGAAGACAGAGAGAGAGAGAGAGAGCTGGCAGGGAAGGGGATGACGGAGGAGGCAATGCCACCTGCCAAACCCCGCAACCTTGCACGCTTGGCCGCTGCGTCCGTCCTGTTACGTGGGTTCCCTCCGTTTCCTGGGACCTAAAACAGTTCGGATCTCCACTCGTTTTTGTTCCGGACCCGATCTTAACCCATGTCCAGCCTCCAATCTATGTTATTGATGGGTATAGACAAGGATCTATATCCGAAGTGGGTCCATATGATAAGCTGGGTACAGAACATGACTCGTGCTGATTTAAACTTGGGTTTGGCTGAAACCTGGTTTGCAAAGACTGGCTTCATCTCTTAACCTGGGAGCTTACAGGCTAGCCCGTGCTTGTGAGCCATCATCCTTGAACCCATTAGATGCACACCTTGCCATCGAACTCCCGACCTCTCGTCACCGAGCTGACCCGCTAGCAAGCTAGTGTTCACCCCTTTTGAGCAGAAAACCAGTCATTTAGCATGGTGCAGGCTTAACTAGCAGCAAACAGCTCTAAATGACGTTCCTAATGAACATCTTCTTTCACAAGGACCATTGTTCAACTTGGGCCGTTACCAGGCATTTATATATTGGATGTTGGCTTGCACAACTTGGTGAGTTATGCCATGTGTGTTGCTTGATCATTCGCTCGTTTTTGAATGGGGTGTCATTATCGGACACTAGGTCTTTTGGAACTCCAAATTGAACCAAGATATTCTTCCTAATGAAAGCCACCATATGTTGCCCCTGGACATTTGTCCGGAAAGTGGCTTCGACCCACTTGGAAAAGTACTCAGTGGCTGTTAAAATAAACCTATGCCCATTCAACGCCTTTGGAAAAATAGGTCATCAATTTATATGCATATTTATATGCCGCTAAGCCCACACGCATTGCAACCTACATAACGACTTAAGGATTAACTCCTTTATGAGAATGATACGATTTATTTGGGGATGTAAACTGAGCCGAAGACCTGAGCTGGGCCTATTCATGACTCATCTTTGTTGCGTGCTCATACATTTGTTCATTATAGTCAACCAAACTGCAAGCTAAATGAGCCATACAGACTGGGCCTGTCCATGGCTGATCATGTTAGGCTGTTGCTTGTTTGTCGGTTCACTCATTTGCAACAATTGAACCGTGAGCTAAATGAGCCGCTGGCGACCGGTCGAACCCATGTAGATCCACGTTAGTGTTTACCTTCTTACAGCTCCTCTTATTAGCCTATACAAGCCTACATTGCTCGGTTTCCTAGCCGAAATCCGATGAGCTCAGTGTGAGCCAAGACGAGCCTAACAATGAGCTAATCACCTGGTTGGGCAGGCCAGTTGTAAAACTAGTCCGGTTCTAATATCACAACCAAACCTGCATTCCTTTGCCATATCAGAGCACATTGATGCAGAATCCAGACTCAGATTTACACAACAAACATGGATCGGATCCTAGGTAGAAAAATATAGATCCATACTAGGACCCGGAAGCAAACCGTGTCATGGGACGCCGTTCACATGTTGTATCAGGGATCACATAATCCTGTGATCGGGTTACAAGGCAACTTAACAAAAACACACTAAATTCAAGATTATATATATGTGTATGTGTTGGATATATTTTGGGTTAATGGATTGTTGAAATTTGAATTGAAAAAGAAAAAACTAAATGCCTATTCTTTATCGGTATATTTTATTTATATATACTTTTTGTTTTTTGAATTCAATTTTTAAACTATCTATCAATCTAAGATGAATGATTAGCATTTACTTGGATATACTACACATGCCAAATTCCTTGGTATTATTAGGTAGCACTGCATTCTCATTGGAAGGCCAACAATCCCCACAAGGGGAAGACTGTGTCATTATAAAAAAAGTTTTAAATGAGCGACAACAACCCCATAACGAGCCAAATTTAGGTGCACCTTTATAAGAAACTATCGTGGTTTAGGGGACAAATATTAAGGGTGTGTAGAAAAGGAATCTTCAGTTTAAAGGACATGGTTTACATAACCGAGTGTTCATGTTACTGTGGTTCATCTTACCTCCAGTGGGGTATGAAATAAATATTTCAAAAACAAATTTAGTAATTTTTTATTCCATTTTAAGAAGAAAAGTAAATCAATATTCATTTACTTACTAAAATTATATTTTAGTTTTCTATTAATTTAATTTAACCTTCTTCTAACTTCAATACTTGTTTGATTCGCAAAATTCTCAACAAACACTTTACTTGATTAACATCATGTGAAATATATTTCTCTTCGTAAGCAAACCAGGTTAAGATGTATTTGTCCAACAGATATATGGTCCAAGTATATATCACATGGTTCTATTTATCATATGTTATCTGATATAGTGGACCCAATTAAAGTGATTTAATGTGGGTTATATGTCCATTGACCTCTTATAGAGTATGAGATCATGCAAAAACCAAACGAGTGGTTTCTCATTCGAGATATCAGCTTTGGAAGACTTCGAACCCGAATATGGCTTCAACAATTGATTCAGGTAGGCTTCTGATTTAAGTTCTAATATTTCTTCCAGATTTACCTTTCATGATCCTATTTATGTTGTAGCTATTTAGCTGTTGATTTATATATAAATTATAAATTCTAACATACCCCAACCTGATGCACACCCAAGCATCAAACTCATGGCATTCAACTCAAAGCTTCTTTTGAGTGGACCTCAAGCTAGGAAAGCTGTGGCTCTAGACGTGGCCGGTTTAGAACTGGCCAAACCGACCCCAGAATTGGAACCGAAGACCCCTCAATTCGGTTACGGTTTATGATTTTCAAAAATCGACTCGAAACTAGAACCAAAACCATTTCCAAATATGTTATATATATATAAACATTTAATAACACAAGTTAGCTTGATGGGTTTGTGGAGAGTTTGACTCCTAGAGGGCGCACTGTTTTAAAGATGGTTTTGAAATTAGGCCCGCAACCTTTCCGGAGGGCAAACTGGAACCGGACTTGTCCAGAGATCGCACTCTTTGTAAGCCTTGTGATTGTCTGCATCAACCAGTTCATTTGCTGGACCTGCTTTTTCATTCAGATCCAATGCTGTGAAAATCAACAATAGCCTTCTCCTCCTGGAATTGACGGTGGCTTCAATCTGTGAATCACACTCTTGTATGTCATTGCTCGAAATCTTCATCTTCCCCAGCAATAGTGTTGGTAAAATGTGGCGCAAAGCCTTCATCTTTCTCTTCATCAAGGACTTGCATGCCTTAACGTTGGTGGCGGACCTATTCATGAGCGAGCTCATCTGAAATCCAGGGAAAAATCCAAAAGATCAATACAGGCAGTTCGAGTTCTCCCAAAAGTTATACAAGCCGCCCCACCTGAATTTCACCAAACTGGGCTCCGCCGCTGCCTGAAACATTTTCTAGGTCCGCTATTGCTCACAGACCAAGGAAGAACTTTTATGCTTCCAAAATCTGTATGAGATGACAGATCTAGACTAATGCAAGCTGTGCTTGTGTGCATAAGGGTAATATTAAGGATCCTCTTCAATTTATTCATTTAGTATAAAGGGATAAACCTGGGTTTCCGTAATGGATCCATAAGATCCTCCTAGTTTCCTTGTGAGCGTCAGCAAGTTTCACAAGAATATTGTCGAACAGGTGGTAGGCGCCCCAATACTGTTATCAATCTCGGTCGCTCTACAGCGTGCTCTCTCGCCCTTCTTTTATTCGATACCGTGTCTTAACTAGGGTGAGAACAGGTACATCAACCAGAGGCTCGGACCACCTAAACAAAACCCATTGAGGAAACACATTGTGTGTAATAATCAGAATTATTTATGTATATATACGTATGTTATATAATATAGAGTGATTGGATATGCTCACATGATTGATTGTTTTTTTTAAACATGAATATAATAATATCACTTTAAGTTCATACTTATTTATAATGGTGCTTGATGAGTTAACAAAACATATTTATGATGAAGTATCTTGGTGTATGTTATTTGCAGATGACATTGTGTTAGTGGAGGAGTCTAAGGAAAAAGATAATAGAAAATTAGAATTATGGATAGAAAATTAGAAAATAAAGGTCTCTGACTTAGTAGAACAAAAACAAATATATGGAATGTAAGTTTGATCATTTGGTTACTTTAGAGGACATAGAAATTAAAAATGGCACACATTTCATCCCTCAAAATAAAAGTTTTAAATACCTATGGTCAATTTTATAAAGTGATGGAAGAGTTGATGAGATGTTACGCATAGAATTAATAATAGTTGGTTAAAATGGAGAGGAGCATTAGGATAAGGTATTCTTTGTGATAAAAAGATACCATTAAAGTTAAAAGGTAAATATTATAGAGCAACAATTAGACCTGTCTTGTTTTATGATTATGACTTGTGAGTGTTGGGTAATTAATCATCAACATGTACAAAAGATGTCTGTGACAAAAATAAAGATGTTGAGATTGATGAGTGGTCATAGAAGAAAAGATCGTATATATAATGAGGTTATTAGAAATAAACTAGGAGTGACACCAATAGAGGATAAGTTGAGAGAATATCGTTTAAGATGGTTTGGACATATAAAAAGAAGATCAAAAGAAGAACCTTTAAGAAGGTATGAATAACTAAATTTGGAATGTATTAAAAGAGGTAGAGGACGACTCCAAATGTGTTGGAAAGAAACAATAAAGAATGTTCTAGCTTATTGTGAGTTAATTACTGATATGGCACATGATAGGGCTCTATGGGAACAAACAATCCACGTAGCCGACCCCGTCTAGTATGAGAAAAGGCTTAGTTGTTGTTGTTGTAATATAATAATATCATTTTTCATAATTTTTTAAAAACTCTTAAATAATTTTAAATTATATTACAGACCATAATTAAGTATTGGAGTAAGCATTATATATATATATATATATATATATATATATATATAGAGAGAGAGAGAGAGAGAGAGAGAGTGATATATGGGAATAGTACAATGATATATTTGCATCACCAGTGTCGATCGAATCGTGGGGATGTATTACACTGTACTTTATGATTTCAATACTGCGATTGAAAGGAAGTTTAATGATAATTGGATTGAGCAAATATCACTCTCTCTATATATATTTATATCAATATTTTTATTTCAATCATATGGCTGTGCGTTGTGCTCAGGGCTTGCCAACTGCAGAAAAAAAAACTATGACATAAAGGAGAGACACGAGCAGAATTTTGTCGTGCTTAAGGACGAATCTGCTGAACTGAATCTCTGGAGGCTGTGCTGCGCTTCGTCGTGGGAAGTAGGGCAACGTTCTGTGAGCTAGCGGTCAGGAGAAGAATCTGAAGAAGTGTCGAGATAGTAAAAAGAAGCGATTCTTTGCTTGGGATGGAGGGTTCGAGGGGAATAATAGCTTTGGAGAATCCTTTTACTTTCAAGATGGGGCAAGTCTTTACGGGATTTGGAGTTGGTTGCGGGATTGGCATCGGAGTCGGCCGTCCTCTAAATTTAGGTTCTCGCCTCTCGCCATTCTCTCTAGTTTTTGTCGCTACCCTTCGAACGTTTTAAGGAGACTGTCCCCTATAATTGTTGGTGAGTTTAGTTCCAAGAAAGAGAAATGAATGTGGGTAGATTCTTTGGTAGGAAGGATAGTAAGAATCGGCAGGCAAATAATGGTAATGATGATTTTTCTGTGGTTATATCCCTTTTTGAGGGTAGTATTGTTCGTTTAGTTTTTTCCTCTCCTTCTTCATTGTATCATTGTTGGTGCGTGTAGTTTTTTGTGATTATTTTTGTCGATGTTTGCTCCATTACGGCTCTATGCACTAAGGGAGTCTAATTTTCTCATGTCGGAAAAAAATAGATTTAGAGATAAACGTGCTGATATTATAGTGCGGAGATTGTCGAAAACAACATGAACGAGAAACAAAGGAAGTGATCCACTTCTTAGGCAATACCTTACACAATCGTGTGTTGGAATGTTAGCGATCCTCTCAATCCACAGTTTGAATGCTTTTGAATGTTAAGCAGTTTGATGGGATGTGTTGGTTGGCTACACTCTTTTGCTTAATTGTTTTGGCTGGCTATACTTTTTTGCTCGATCTTAGGCCATGACTCACCAATGAACCCTTCTAGACTTATAAATGTTTTGTGCGAAGGGATGCTCGCTGACTTTGCAATAAGCTAGGAGGAATAAAGTACGATCTTTCTTGTGTTCTACCGTATCGGCATAAAAGCCGGCTAAAGCTCATGTCTGTTCTTTCTCGGCCATGATCATACAGTTACCTATGTAAGTTATTGTCATAGATCTCATTTTCAGATTTGTTAATATATATCTAATTTGACTCTTGATGAACTTACAATTGCAGTTAGAGTGCCAAAAAGGTCCAAAACTGTTGAGCATATGAGTTCCAAAGTACTTGGACCATTTATCTGATAACAAGCAGATCAATGCCCTTGATTATTTTGAACTGAGAATTGCTAATTCATGTCCATGATTACACGGCATCCTCTCACGGTAGTTCAAAATTATGCTGTCCATCAATTGAAAGTGGATTTTGACGTGTATGCTTTACTTTTTCTGAAAGCATGAAATCTTGAATCAGAGCAGGTGTCTTAAGCGCTTACGCTGGGAATATTCATGAAGTCTTGACTGATTATTTTGTAGGTGCAATTCCAGTACTTATCCAAGTAATGAGTGCCACTAGAGGTGCAACAGATGCTGTTTCTGGCATTGGAGTTCATGTCAATAGCTCTGTAAGACATTCTTTTGGTGTTTGACATTTATCGCTCTTAGTTGTCTCTTCTTTTTCCTTTTTAACAAAAAATGCATCTATATGAGTGGACTGTAGCTGCTTTCTTATTATCGTTTCCTCACTTTTGCAATTCAGCTAAGAAGATTGGGGCTGAAGAAAATTGAAGCTGGTGTAGGCTGTGGAGTTGGTGTTGGTCATGGTTTTGGTGTTGGTACGTCTTTCCAACAAGGCGCATTTACACAGCAATAAGTACTTGAAATAACATTGGGTTTTTTTTTCCTGATCTACATAAGGAATTTGAAGATTTCGTCCAGGCAAAAGCTTGAACACATCCAGTTTATAATTGAGCTTGTATGCTGACAACCAGGCATATAAGAAATGAATTGAGTTTTAAATGTGCTGCTGGGAGGATCTGTTTGACACAATAATGCATCTCAATTGTAGGCATTTCTCTAAAGCCTGGGATGATCAGTCAGATCCAATTCTGTCTTGGGGTATGCGACTGCTTTCTCAGTCTTTAGTTTACATTGATTTCAAATCAATTACTATTGGGTTTTCCGGACTGATTTGATGTGTATTTTTCTTTCTAGCAAATGATGGCAAAGATGATGAAGAATCTTGGAGGCATGCCTGGAATGTCTGGAGGACAAAATATTTCCCTTGAACGGCTGAGTGGAATTAATAATGTAAATGAGACCTTTAAGAGAAATGTTGGAACTTCAAGTGGAAATATCCTTCAGATGGCTTCCAAAGCTGCAGGTGGACCACAGAGTTTTCTTGGCAACAAAGAAATTCCATCAGAACAGTCTTTTCTCGGCAGTCAATCGGAGAAAGTTATCAGCAGCTTTCGAAATAGTCCTGCTTTGCAAGATGACAAGGAAACACAGCTCAATGAATTGGTTGGTATAACTAATACAACCTTCCCGGTGTTAGCTTCAGACGTCCCAGTATTGCATAGTAACTTAAGCATATTATTTTACTGAATTATAGCATCAGATTGGCAGTGTCTTCATGAACTGGGTGCCCTTTCCTTCCCTTCTGTCTTGAGATGGAAGGGTGCTGTAGCTTTGTCTGCCATGTCTTTACATTTTAAGGCCTTTCTGTATGCAATATCTTAAAAATTTAGTCTCATTGTTCTATTACAAATAAGCTAATCAATTTTAACCTTTGATATATTTTTAAAAGCTTAACATCATTCTATTGCAACTTTATGAAGACCCTTGGCATAATACGAGTTGTTTGCTTCAAAGTTTTGTAATCACAATCCATACATTTGTCAAAGATAGGAAGTTATTAGGTTGTGTTTCATGACATGCTTTGAATTTGCAATTTTTGTTTCTACCTTGCAGGCCAGTAAATTGCAGTCGGAGAACAATGTCTATCAAGTGGTAAGTTGAAGATCAGTCTTTCACTTCTTTATATACTCAACTAAATCCCTATTGTTTGAAATATGTGGACTTTGCATGAGTTTGTGTGCAATCTCTTGTACATCATGTTACAGTTTTCTAGTGATGCATGTACAAACACGCATTGTCTACTCCTTAGATTTATAGGAATTCTATGTAAGCATGATAATCATGATCCCTTTAATGGATCATTACTACTCACCATGAGTTTTTTTTGTGAAAGCCTTGCAACTGAGGAATGTTTTATGTTTTCCATTTTCCTGTGATTTACTTATTGTCTAATGGTCGCTATGTGTTGGCGCTGAAAATTTATATGCCGATGTTTGACCATGGAGCTCTAGTCGACGACGTACTCTGCATTGGGTTCAGGGACCAGTGCTGGGTTTGACGACCTGGCTCATGCAGTGCTTTGACGATAGGAAGCATGGGTCATATTGTACCTACTAACCCGATCTAGATCTGCACATGATAGCTTCTCAAGTCAACATGTTTGGATCCTAATAGACTTACCAATGTCGTGCTAATATATTGAATTCAACATTTTGAATTTAAGGTGTGAGGATGAAACCAACTAACCGTCAACCCTTTGAAGATAGCTGAAGAGGATGATCGCCCGAGGGATTGTGTTCCACGATGCCTATAA